>JAWRVF010001155.1:0-102250 GCA_036785485.1 Physcomitrellopsis africana
GCTCCTCGTGGAACTCGTCCTTTAAAAAGGGGATAATGTCACGGACATATACATAGTTACTTATATGATCAGATAGAACTAGATAAAAGAAGGTAAAAGGAGGTTAATTCCATAATATCTTTAGAAAAACTTCCTAGAAACTTCATAGATGCTGCTTTGACTTTATAAGTGTCCATAGTAGACTTTTGGATTAGAAACTTGGTCAATAAGTTAGCCACATGTCGCACATGTTGGTAGCTTGAAGACCAAGCTAAATACGTGGCGAACATATAGGAAACTTGCCTTGCAAGTTTGACATGTGTCTTGCAACTTGGACACGTGTCTTGTAAATTGGATACGTATTGGAGGTCGTATAGAACGTCGCCACTTAGCTCTTAGGTAGATAGTATAAATAGAGAAAAGAGTGAAGCCTTCTTCACTCTTGTCAACTCCTTTCTTGTTTCCAGTCTAATTCAAGAGTCTATAGTTTTTCTTATCTTTTTGGCATTAGCCATTCCAGTTTCTTTTTAATATATATACTTCTTTATATTTATTTCTTTGAGAGAGGTCTCACTTGTTTATTTGACTTCATCCAGTTATTGTCCTTGACAACCGGACGAGACATTACGACTATCACAACCTTCAAGACGACGGAATAGAGATGAAGACCCTCAAGAACGACATGTCCTTTCTCGGATTGATGGCAAAATACAACGTGTTTGGTATCACGACCTTGGAAGAGACTCTCAATGTTTGGTGATACTTTTAAAGGTAGGAACTACTGTTGATGGTGTTCCTAATGTTTTCTTTGAAGGAAGTTATGAAGGCCTCAACAATGATCAAATAACAGGGTGGTCTTCTCGCCCTGGTATAGGACATTATCGATGGCTAAAAGGACCTATCAACTACCTTCAAAGGAAACAAAGATCAAAGTATGTGACAAGCACAATTTGACATATTTTGGACTTTCTCAACATGTAATCACCGCTCCTCGTGGAACTCGTCTCTAGAAGGGGGGCTAATATCACGGACATAAGATTTATTCCAGTAAATTACCTAAATAATAATAGACCAATAGAAGTAGGTAAAATAAGTTGATTTGATAATATGTGATAGAATAGCTTCCTAGAAGCTTCATAGATATGAAATCACCTTTTTACATGTCTATAGATGATTGGTAGGTTAGAAACTTGGTCAACAAGGTAGCCACATGGCGCACATGTTGGTAGCTTGTAGAATAAGCTAGCCATGTATCACACATATTGATAGCTTACGGAACAAGACAAGTACGTGGCGTACATGTAAGAAACTTGTCATGCAAGTTTGACACGTGTCTTGCAAATTAGACACGTGTATGAGGTCTTATAGAATACCGCCACGTAGCTCTTAGTTAGATAGTATTTATAAAGGCAAGAGTGAAGCCCTCTTCACTCTTGTTAACTCCTTCCCTAGTTCTAGTCTAGTTTCAAGAGTCTTCATGTTTCTAGTCTTTGGCAATAGCCATTCCAATTTTCTTTGAATATACATACTTTCTTAATTCCATTTTGTGACTTTTACTTTGATACAATTTTCATAAGATTATGCATCTCTTTCTAGTTCATGTCCTTGACACCTATCAACTATCTTCAAAGAAAATAAGATCAGAGTAAATAGCAAATACAATGTAGCACATCTTGAATTTCTTTAATATGTAATCTTTGCTCTTTGTGGAACTTGTTGTCGTATTATGGTTCCACTACCATGTAAAAATATTGTACATATAAATTTAATTTATAATTTATTATAAAGCTAAATGAAAGCTATGTTATTAGACTTTTATTAGTTATAAGATATGATTAGGTTATTAGTTTAAAAAGAATCTATTTAAAAAGGCTATTATTGAAGTTTATATAATATATATATATATATATATATATATATATATATATATTTATAGTAATTTTTAAATTTTATTTTATATCAATAATAACTTTTATATATATCTTGAGCCACCTTTGTTAGACATTGGTGATTCTTGAAATCTTATTTATTTCTTTTATTTGGTGTTTAGAATACATATCATTTAAATTTTATTAAAAAAAGATTTGAAAGAGATTTTTAGTATGAAAAGGAGTAGTTAGGCCATTTATGTAGATGAATGGAAGTGGATGATAGAAGCTTTAATTTCTATTGGCCAAAAATCATGTCCAATGGACTTTAAGGAAGCTGCCCAAGGGCTTATTAGGAATTAATGTTTATTTTTTGAAGACATTTGAATATCAAAAGCTAAGATTAGGAAGTTAAAATTTTTGGCTATGGTTTTAGTATAAATTTTGTATGAGTTGGACTTTTTATGAAAGAGATATAGGTGCTCAAAGTTAAGGTATTGGAATTATATCTACTGCCACTCTTTTGGACATAATTTTTGCATATAGAAAGTAATAGAAGATTAGCAACTAGGATTGGAAAGAGTACTTTTTTAGCTACACTTTTTATGTGTAGCTTGATGAATAAAAGAGATACTAGGATAAAAGAGATACTAGGAGTGGAAGTTAAAGCTTGCAATTTAAGAGCAATAAGTGACCCCACTTAATTAGTGGTTATATTTTGAGCTATATCTTAGGCAATTTGATAAATTTTTTGTTCAAAATTTTTAGCAATATATATATTTATGTCACAAGACTATATGCAAAAATTTTATAGCATTAGGATTTTAGATTTGTAAGATATAAAGAAAATAGTGCTTGAGTATCTCTGAATTAGGGTTTTAAGCATCTGCCTAGGTTTTTAAGATATTAGACTATTGAAAGTGAATCTATATTTGATTTGTTTTTATAATGAAGCTTAAGAATATTATCTATACTTTGGAGAAAATTTTATAGAAACTAAATAGCTGGATCAAGAGTTATTAAACTCTAAAATTTAAAAAGAAATAAATCTTTACAGATGAATAAGCTATTGAAGGTTTTTATTGCAATTTAAGCCTTTCATACAAATTAAAGGGATTTTCCAAGAGTCAAGACTTTATAGAGGTGGAAAAATAAATATATAGAATTATAATAAAACTTTGATATCAAAATAGAATTTTAAAAGGAGATTATGGATTTTTCTTAAAAGTTACTGGCAATCTAATTTATCATCAACTAGTTACTTGAGATTCTATAAAGAAAAAAGTGTTAAGGTTTTTTTATATGCCATAGAAAGATTTTATATACAAATCTACTTAAATATAAGAGATTTTATTAATATAATTTTTTTTTAATAATATTGATATATTATTTTATTATTTTTATTAAGAACAAATCACTTATTGAAGATTTGTCAATAAGTTGCAAGTAAATTTTCTATAATCAAGTACCTACTATATTTTCATATTGAAGATCATGCCACACAAAAATATAGTATATTTTTAATATATTACTAAAGAAAAAAAGACTTATTATTGCCAATAAAGATTGTGCTTATATTATACAGAACCTAAATACAATGCTCAACATTATCAAAAGAAACAATGCAACTACAAAATGAAGGGTATGGCTATCAAAGATGATAATATATCAAAAAATAAGTTCATTCAGTTATAATAGGGATTGTGTAATTAGAATCGTGTACAATTCCTAGTGAAGGTTCTATTCTCTTTTCAAAATCATTTCTTTATTTTATAGTAGATGTGTGTTAGAAATCTAAAAATTACAAAGCCTCTACCTTGCTAGATTCAAGAATCTTAGTGAGTTTTTTAGATAAAAAATTTGTTAAAAGTCATAGAATATTTTTAATATAGAAAATTAAATTTATACATGTAAAACTCATAGATAGTCATTTGTTGTCTTCTAAAGATATTATTCATGAAATCCTTCCTATAAATATAATAATAGATGGTTATAATAATTACGTAATCTTTAATATAATTAAATCTCCTTCTAATCCAATCATTTTAGGTATATCATGGCTAGAAAAGTATAATCCTTGAATAGACTAGATTTCTTGTAGACTTGATTTTTTTCAAAGCATTATTAAGAGTTTTGTTGATCAAGTAAAAAAAAAAAAGTTTAATATAATAAAATCCAAATTTGTAGATACAAAAGTTTTTATGTATGTAGCAAAAGAAGGATCACCTTTTGATATTTATGCCACACCCATTTCTAATGGTGGAAAGACTTCAAGTGGCATTCCAAGCTAATATTAAGATTATTAAGATATTTTTGAAAAGAAGAATGCAAATATCTGTCTTGAGCATTCTCCATATTATTGCTCAATTGAATTCAACGAAAGAACTCAATCTCTATTTGGACCAATCTATAGTTTATCACAAAATGAGTTGGTTGAACTTAAGAAATATATTGATGAGAACTTGGCCAAGAATTTCATATTCCATTCAAAATCTCTAGTAGAACCTCTTATCTTGTTTGTGAAGAAAAAAGATGGATCACTATGGATGTGTGTAGATTATAGAGGACTCAACAAGATTATCATAAAAAATCTTTTAGTCTATGATCTTTTAATCTTTTAATCCTCTAGCTTTGATATTTGGACTTTTTGATCAACTGAATTAAGCTAAAATCTATACAAAAATAGATCTACAAAAGACATACAACTTAGTCTGCATCAAAGAAAGAGATGAATAGAAGATTGAATTTTGAACAAGGTATGGATACTTTGAATATAATATTATGTCTTTTGGAGTCATAAATGCATTAGTTTCTTTTTAACATCTCATAAATAATATTTTTTGTGAATTTTTAGATAATTTTTTTATCTATTATCTAAAAAATATTTTAATTTATTCTAAAAATATAAAAGAATATAAATTATATGTTCGTTGTGTATTACAAAAACTTAGAGATACAAGATTGTATGCTAGGATAAAAAAAGTGTGTATTTTACACTACTCAAGTTATCTTCTTAAGATACATTATTTTAAATGATGGTCTCATGATGGACCCTAAAAAAGTCTAACAATCATAGACTAAAAGATTCCAAAAAGAATAAAAGATGTATAATATTTTTTGAGATTTGAAAATAATTGTTGAATCTTCATCAAGAACTTTTTTCAAGTTGCAACTAAATTTACATGCTTAACTTGTCAAAATAAATTTAAGTAGAATAAAGAAGTAGAAGCATTGTTTTAAGCTTTAAAAATAATTTTTACTTCTAAACCAATCTTGTATCACATTGACTTCTTCAAAAAAAAAATTTTGGAAACAAATGCATTACACTTTGTTTTGGGCACAATATTATTATAAATAGGAATGGATGATAAATTCCATCTAGTAGCTTTCCATTCTAAGAAATTTTTAGCAGCAAAAATCAACTACAAAATCTATGATAAAGAACTTTTTATAATTGTGGATTCTTTTTAAAAATGGAATCACTATTTAGAAGGTGTTTTTAATTTAGTCATTGTCAAAGATATAAGAATATAGAACAAAAAACTTGAATTAGAAAAAGCTTTCAAAAAGAAATTTATCAAGACCTGAATTATCTAAATGAATATATAAACAACACCTAGAAAGATAAGTTGAAATTCTAAGAGATACGTTGTCAAGATTGAAGAATTTTTTAGTCTTAATTCCAATATATATCCCTATTTAAGAAGCTTCTTGAGTGACTTGCATCAAATTAAAAAGCTTCTTAAGTAGCTTCTATTAACTTGGAAGCTTCTTAAGTTCCTCCCACTAACTACAAAGTATATCAAGCTACTTTCACTAATTAGGAAGCTTTTCAAGGGACTACTATTAACTTGGAAGAATCTAAAATATTTTAAAAGGTTTTATAAACTTCTAAAGTATATATTCCTAATATCACCCCCTTCTATAATAACGAGTTCTAAAAGGAGCTCATACCTTTGAAAATCTTCTTATATATGTAAAAAATCAAAAATATATTATACAAATAAAGTTATATATTTTATTTTCTATTTTTAGATAATAGATTCTATTGGTCCTCAAAAAAATCATCTATGGCCTTGAGCTAGTATTTCCATTGTTAAAACATCCTATTCAAAGATTTGATCTTTATTGCGGCCTTTAAAATATCTTCTAAATAAGATCTTAGTCTTAAAAAGATTTGTCTTTTTAAACTCAAGCATTGGAATCGAGATTAGCATAGTTGGATGTTATTCCTAATGGCTCTAACCGTAGTCATACTTAGTGCTAAAATATATCATTCTAACTTTATTCAATCAAAGGTTATAAAAATTACACTAATTTGTTTGAAGCTTGCACAACAAGTGAATCTTTTGAATCTTATTTTGCTAAATCTCTCAATATTTGAAGGTTTGACATGGTGACTAATTTTCTTCTATAACTCTATTCTATCATTGTAAAAATGATTGCATATTGATGAAGCCTTTGGTTTGACTCTTCTCTTCTTATATGTATTCCTTGAATCCAATCTTTATTAAAAAGTTATTATCAAATATGTTTGAATTTGTTTAAATAGAATCAATGAAATTTCTATATTTTTTAAGGTACATTGACAAGATTTTTGGTTGATTTCTATATATGCTCATTGATATCATAGCTGCACTAATAAATAAGATATTCTAATTTGTCCTACCTTTGTAATGAATCAAGCACCTTGTTGACCTTGTATTCTTTATGATTTTTGATTTTGATATTGGATGGCAATTATTGTATTCTTTCTAAAATATACAACTCTCTATAAGGCATAGAAAAGATAGACATAGAAAATTGGATATACCTTCATAAAAGATGGTAGTTCTAAGGAATATACTATTAGATTAATTTGCTTCTAAATACAAAATGATCCTAACGTCTAATAGTATAACTTATTACACGACTGCTTAATCTTGATATTTCATTAAAGAAGCCATATTTTATCTCCAATATGAAAAATATATGATTGATTCTTAAATTTATCCACAAATGCCTTATAAGTATCTTGATCTGTTTACAATTGAAGCTTCAAAATTGTTTAGTGTTGCAATAGATGCTTTGCAAATCCTATAGCTATTAGATTGTTATTCTTTGGCATATTCTATAGATCAAATTTTGAATAATATCTATAGTTAGAATAAAATAATATTTATTAAATTGAAATATAAATAATATTATTATATATAAAATAAGATATAAGATCCAATCGTCTTATTGACAGTTGATGTTGTATCATAAATACTACTTCAAAATTTAATTAATTTATTCTCTTTGGCTATTAATTTCAGAATGGAAAGTTTTAAAAAATTTAATATTTACCTTCAATATTTCAAAAAAGCATCTCCAAAACTTAGATACAAATTAGGATCCTCAATTGGATATGATATCGTCTGATAGGCTATAATATCAATGTATATTATCAAAAAAGAGCCTTATTATTTCTTCACAAGATGCAATTTTCTTATAATGAATAAAATGAGCCATCTTTGTGAATCAATCAACCATCATAAGGATGCTATCTAATAAATTGGATGATAATAGATCCAAATTAAAATAATGATATATTCCATCAAACTTGATGGCAATTAAGAACCTGAGCTAACATAAAAAATTTCAAATTCTTGTGATCTATGTATATAATCACAAGATACATTATTCTTTTAAAAAAATTATGCCATTCTTAAGAAGAATCTGTAATAATAAAAAAAAAATTATTATACATTTTATAAATAATTTTGACAATAAAAAAATTTTAAAAATAAAATACTATAGGATAGATTTTATTGTCTATATTCATTTAGAAAAGTATGGTCTTTAGTACAAAATCTAAAGTATCGATCTCCATATAGAATGCTTTTATAAAATCTGGATGCACTAAGATTGAAGTTGTGGTTAATGCTATCTTGAGATCTTAGAATGCTTTTTCCACTTGAAACTTCTATTCCAACTTATCTTTGTATGTCAATTGAATAAAAGAGGTGGCAATTTTAGAATAATTTTTTACAAAGATCTAATAAAAGTTGATAAATCCAAGAAAGTATTATATATCTTTTATAGTTTTTGAAATGGCCCACTATATAACTACCTCTACTTTCTTAAGATCCATCATCAAACCCTCAATAGATATGATGTATTCCAAAAATTCTATCTTTGGTTGATAAAATATATATTTCTCTAGCTTGGCATATAGACTTGTATCTTATAACTTTTGTAATATCAACTTTACATGCTCCTCATATTCTTCCAAATTTTTTGAGTAGATTAAGATATCAAGATAGATTACTACAAATTTGCTTAGATGCTCTTGAAGGATGTCATTCATTAAATGTTGAAAGATAGCAAGTGCATTTATTAATCTAAAGAATATGATATTATATTCAAAATATTTATACCTTGTTTAAAGTATGGTTTTTTATTTGTCTCTTTCTTTGATTCATACCAAGTTATATGCTCTACAAAGATCTATCTTAGTACAGATCTTGGCTTAGCTAAATTGTTCCAAAAGTTTTAAGATTAATGGTAGTGGATAACAATTTTTCACATTTATCTTATTCAATCTCTAATAATCAATGTACATAAATAAAGAACTATCATTTTTCTTCACAAAGAATATAGATGCACCTATTAGAGGCTTTGAATGCTTTATAAAGTTCTTTGCAAGGTTTTCATTAATATAATCCTTTAATATCAAAAGCTTGTTTTGAAAAAGGTTATAAATTGGGTCCAAAGGTGGTTGCATTTGTTTTTGAAGATCTATAAGACAATCATATAGTCAATACTTTGATAATATATCAACATTTTTTTTCTGAAAAATATCTTAAAATATACTATATTACTTTAGATTAATTGTCAATGAAATCATATCTTCTTTAATTGAAGTCACATAAATAACAAATGACATATCTTCTTTGACTGATCTTATAAAGGCCCTTGCTTCAATAAATAAAGGCTTATTAACTCATGACTTTTTAACAAAGTCTTTTTGTAGGGATTTCTATCAGAAATATCATTCTTTGTAACTTCTAATCTATAAATGGATTATACTTTTTTAACTAAGAAAGTCCAAGAATAATAAGATTTGAAAGAATCTTAATAATATTGAATACAATTTGGCTGCTATGGTTTTCAAATGACACTTCTATAGGCATTGTTTCATGGATGAGACTACCAGAGGATAAAAAGTATCCATCTATTATATCTATATGAATAAGTTTGGATTTCTATATTAAAATTTTTTTATAAAATTTAACAAATGCCTTATCTAAAAAACAAGCGGATGCCCTTGAATCCAATAAGACAATTGCTTGAAACTTTTGAAGACCAAAATACAAAGAGATTGTAAAGCAATAAGCTGAACAAAAAGGAAGGAATTTAAATTATTTTATAATATTAAATTGTCCAATTTCATGGTCTCTACTGTGGCTAAATATCTTTATTTTTTTGGACAATTACCAATCTTATGGCTTTTCTTCCTATAATATAAATATAGATCTTTTTTTTTGTAAGCATAGACCTTCTTCCATCCAATTCTTCTTTTCTTATAGATTAAGAAATTATAAACATATTGTATTAAGCTGCATATCTTTTACCTTTGAATATAAATTTAGACTACTTGTTGATATAGCAGGAGTATGTCAAATTACGTATTATCTTATTAAAGCCTATAAACGTTAATCTTGATGATGTTGAAATAGTTGATTATTATATTTTACGACTTGGTTGATGGTTTCATTGAGTAATTATAGATCCGAAAGTTATTATAACAAATCTTTCATATCATTTTTTAATTCTTAATAAAATTGACTCATCAAAAGATTTGGTCATATTAATGTCTTGACTTCCAACCATTCTAAGAAAAAAAAAAAAAATGAATCTATAAAAAAACAATTTTAATTTAGAAGAAGATAATCCACAACCTCTAACATGCTTTAAGACCTTCAAAGAAAGGAGTGATCTACTCTCTCACAAGAGGGATAAAGCTCTAATATTGTGATGAAAAAAATATTAATTTAAAAGAAGATAATTTATAACCTCTAAAGCGCTAATATATCTTCAAAAAGAGAATAATCTACTTTCTAACAAGAAGGATCCAACTTTAATATTCAAAATGAAGATAGTCTCAACAAACTATCAAAGACATAAGAATACAAAACATGAGACTTGAATTAGAAAGAGGTTTTAAAAAAACCAACAAAGATTTGAATTATTTACATATGTATAATAAAAATATCAAGCAAGGTGAGTTAAAATTCTAAAAGATGCATTGTAAAAATTAAAGAACTCTTCAACCTTGATTCTATTATATATCCTTGTCAAAGAAGCTTCTTAAGTGGCTTCAATCAAACTAAAAAGCTTCTTGATCAGCTTCTACCAACTTGGAAGCTTCTCAAGTTCCTTCTACCAACTTCAAAGCTTTTTAAGCTCCTGTTATTAACTACAAAGCTTCTTGAGCTATTTCCACTAAGTAAAAAGCTTTTCAAGCTCCTCCTATTAATTATAAAGCTTCTTGAGCTACTTCCACCAACTAAAAAGCTTCTCAAGCAACTTCTATTAACTTAAAAGCTTCTAAAATATTTTAGAAGATTTTGTGAACTTCTGAAGTGTATGCCTCCAACAGTTATTTTATATACAGATTACAAGAACCTCAAGTACTTCATGTCAATATGCGTGTTGAATTGTCATCAAACTCGTCAAAGCATGTTTTTGTCAAGATTTGAATTCATTATCATTTATTAGCCAAAAAAAAATAAGATTTGTCAGATGTCTTTTTTAGATATTCTTATCTTATATCAAAAGAAAAAAATGTAGCTTTTGACTAACAAAAGTCAATCTTATTAAAATTAGAATAATTTCATCTTTGAGCAATAAAATCAATATTGACTATTGATTCAATTTTTCTCAAACAAGTTTAATCAAGTATGTCTTTAGACCTTCTTATTCATGATACTAAGAATAATTTATCTAAGTCTTATAATACTTCCAAGTTTAATTTTAAAAACAATCTATTCTATTTTAAAAGATCCTTGTATGTTTCAATAGGTGAAGTACGACTACGTGCTCTTGAAGCTCGGTACAACTTTTCTACAGCATAACATTTTAAATACAACAAGACTTTGGAGCTAATATCAAGAAATTTTTGATACCTTAAATATAAAAGGTTGTTAAAAAGTTTATAAAATTATATGATATTTTAACAAACAATCATGTGATCTTGAAAAATCAATCATGCGATGTTTGTTCAAGATCAAAATTTCCTTGTCATCAACATTATGGACTTCTCTAACCATTATCTATATTGAAACAATCATAGTCTTCTAGCTCCATGATTATTTTGAGTATCCACTAAAGAATCTATTTTATCTTTATTAGATTCTTTAGTATGTACTTAAAACAGATATGTATTGATCTGTATCAACAATGTCAATAATAACCTTATCACAGAGAAAAGAAAATCTTTCATTTATCTTCCTCCCAGACTCTACTAATACCGCTGCTATAGCAACAAGAAGTGTTACATTCATATCACATGCCTCAATGCCTAGTAGTACTATTTTAAGTCCTCTTTTCATCTCTAGTCCAATGTCAAAGTATTTTATGGAAAATGATAATATGTTTGTAGATGTTCTAACATCTTCTTTGTCTGATAATGAACTAATCATAGATTCCAATTTATAGGAGGGTCAAGGATGGTATTTATAGTTTTGAAGTGATTGCATCAAAAGAATCCTTTGTTTGTGCTAAACGGAGATGGATACACAGCTTTGAGAATCACATTTCTCGATATATCTATTTCTTTATCAAAGCTTGATGCTATCTTTTCCTATAGCACAAATACTACTTGTTCCTTTGAAGAACACAATCTTATACACATTTTTGTGAAGCGGTGCCACAAAGCATTGTGACTCCTGTTAGAAGCACTCTCAGTCGTCAATGCAGTATTTAATAACAATACCCCCTGCTTGCACCATTTGGTAAGATCACCATAGAAAAGAATGGTGAATCCTTCTATCTCTTTGGAGATTTCTTTGAATATGTTTACCAGTGATAGAGGAGTAGGATATCCCTTATTAACAGAGAATGACAACCCATTGGCCCTATTAACACCTTTATAGGATTCTTGTCCAAGCATCACAACTCTTATGCTACTTAATGGTGTCTCATAGAAGGCTCTCAACACATTGTCTGGTGTCAAGAATATAACAATCCCTCTGTCAATCTCTCTTTGTAATATAAGTACTATTCCATCTAGTTCATCAGCCATAGAAACCATGAATTCTTCCCATCCAGAGGATAGCAACACAGCCATGATGAAATAGTATAGATTCAACACTGAGTATATAACTATGAAGGGCATCAAGCTATCAGAAACATCTGAAGACATCAATAACAAGGCCTTCTATGAGGAGAAGAGACAAAAAATAATATTGCTATAGACGAGAGTACAGAAGCTTGTTTTCTATATAAGGGCAAAAAATTGTGTCTATAAACATTCAGAAGGGATCAGTCGATGAAAGAATGACTACACTATTTGAGCACTATAAGTATCGAGTATAAGAGATTTTCATATCTGGCTATTGTCTAAATTATCCTTTTTGTAACAAAATTATATGATGTCCTCACCGTCTCTTACAGTTCCATCATACTGAGCAACTACATCTTGCATCGACTTAAAAAGGCGTCTCTATATGTACCCAACACCAGATGTGTTAACACCAGTGTTGAGTAAATCTTCTCTGCCTCTTTGACAATGAAAGAAATATTCTATGGGATTGAGACCTTGAGAGTACAAACTATGAACAAAGCCTTGTGCTTGAAGTGAGCTTGTGTACAGACTACACTATGTTAATATTCTACGATCTGGTAGCACCCTCTTTGGTCTTTCTCATCTTATCCATTGTTGACCTATTAATGATATTATCTGTGCCAAGTTGACCAAGCTTTTTGTAGACTTACTTTCTATCATTGTAAGCAAAGAGTTACTACTACTAAAAGACTGCTTTATTATTCTTTGATTTTTATTTCTGAGATTGTTAAGAATAGTGCATATATCCTCATCGTCCTCATCCACATTAGATATGTTAATGACTCCTACATTACATATACAATCATCATATCCTACACTCAGCCTTTCTTCAAGAAGCCATCTGTCTATGATCTTTTGCAATGATTTAAGAAATGGTAGAACATCCTCCTTACTATCGTTTATAGAGACATCTCTTATTATATTTTTTATCTTACTAGATGTAACAGAAGAAGGTAATGGTCCCTTATTACCTCTTACTGTTTGCATAAGAGAGAGTATAAAATCCCTCGAGGTGTGTATGTTAGTACTGTCGACATTGAGACTGGATATTACAAGACAGTCATGAAGTGTTGATCTCTTTAGTACCTTATTTATCTTATGCATCATGAAGGATCCTGTAATTGTGTCTTGTATTGCATGTATTACGGCCATAGAATTTTGGGGTGATAGTATGCACTTATCGATAGCTAGAAGTGCCCTAAAGTCTGCCTTTGATGGATAAAAAAAAGTACAGAATATATTCATCTCATCTCCATCAAAGTCTGCATTAAATATTGGACAAACAAACAAATTAATTCTTATTATGTAGGAATCTGCCATTACTCTTGCTTTGAAATTTATGAGAGACATTCTCTGAAGAGATGGCCATCTATTGAGCAGTACATAGTCTCCATCGTTTTTCACTTTAATATTATTGGAGAATGTCTCAGATATACCTATTTCATTAATGTTCAAATTTGGATTTAGAATTATAACGGCTCTTACACAGTACTTATTTCTCTTACCTAAAATGTGCTTTCTAAATGTACCATTTTTTCTAGATATTTTGCTTGTTAAAGACTCATCATCTATTGCTTGAACGTCCTTGCCTATTATTCTATAATAGTCCCTGTAGATAGCAGGCGCGTTGTCATAGTGTAATTGCTTATAGTATGTAAAATCCACTCAAAATGCCTAATATGTTTATAGATTTAGATATGTGTTAGAATGGTTAGTAAAATAAATTAAAGAGATTGATAGAAGAAATTTTATTTTATTTTTACTTATTTTGATTATGGTATTTAAAAATTATAAAATCTAAATGATTAGTATGAAGCCTTGAGAGAAGGTGGGAACCTAAGGATGAAAATATAAGCTAGTAGGAGGCTAATTGGGAGGGATGAAATGAAGGCATGGTCGGATGAAGGCAAGGAATGGGAAACTTCATCCCAATTGGTCGAATACCATGCCCAATGGGCTTTGAGGAGGCTGCCCGCGACCTTAACAAGGGTTTCGGCAGCTTCAAGGAAGGCATTAGGAAATTAGAAGCTAGGATTGTAAAGTTTAAGATTTTGGGTACAATTTGTGTACAAAAATTAGAGGATTTGGAGTTAGGGTAAAGAAGTTATAGCCATTTGAAGTTAAGGTGTCAATTTGAGACATACTATCACTCTTTTGAGAATTGAAGGAGTTGTATGAGAGCTTTTGGAGGTCGGAAGGTGCAGCTAGAGAGGGGATTTCAAGGTCTACACCTGATGTGGAAGAACTACTACATTTGGAGTTTTGAAGAAGGAGTTATTGGGAGTCAAAGACAGCAGATCAAATTCCAAGGCAGAAAGTAGGCCGTTTTGTTGATAGTGATGGGGATTGCTCTATCTTAAGTTTTTGGACGAATTTTTGTCTCAAAATTTCTAAGAAGGTGTATTATTATGCTAAAAAGCTATACATTAAAGTTTCATAGGAGTTGGACTTTTAGATTGTGAGATATGAAGAATTTAGTACATGGATGTTTATAAACAAGGGTTTAAAGCTACTGCTAGGATTTTGGCGATATCTAAAAATTGGTAATGAATCGACAGTTGAAATTTGTGGTGATAGTTGTAAAGAATACATCAGTACTTCAAGTAAATTTATAATAGATTTGGATGGTTGGATTAAAAGTTATGAATTATTGAAGTTTGGAAAAAATTCCCTTCCTACTGGAGAATGAGGGTTTAGAGTATTTTGTTATGTTTTGAGTGGTTTGAGGAAATTAGGCTTATGTATTGGGTGTAATAGCCCTATGAAGAAATCTTTTATATAAATTTGGGGGTTTTTATTATACTTGGATCTTGCTTGAGTAATTAGTGGCAGCCAGAAGCTTAGCACTTTCTTGAGGCAGATTCTCTCTACCACAACAGTGTTGTTGTTGTTTCTTAGAATGGAGTTGTAGAATCTGTATTCACTATCATCGGAACCTGATGATAATCTAATGCAGTTTGGAGCAACAGGTATAGAGTCCATTACAAAGTCCTTAGGATTAGAAGATTTATAGTTTAGAGTATGGAATTGCTCAGGAGTTAGAGTATAGAACATGTTCTTTATAGTAGAAGATGATACTCTATAACTTGATTCCTTCTTATCAATAAGACACATTCTTTTAGGATCAAACGTAAATATTCTTGTATGATCACTACATTTATTTACTTTGTGCAAGATATTAGAAGGTATAATTCTTCTCTTGACATATTAGGACCTTGTTTCTACCTTCTATGACAAATGATCCTTTTATAGCAGAAGTGCCTTCCAATGGTTTGTAACAGCAATCAACTGGGACTAGAATAGATAAGATCATACTACCATCTGCAATAATATTACACTCATATGTGCTCAATGTATTGATACAGTCTTGATAATTCCTCTGATCTGGGATAACATATATCTCTTTAAAAATATTATTACCATCTATTGTTACTCCTTTGATTACCTTGATAATGTCCTATAGCATATCATCATATAGCCTGACGATGCCCCTATCTAGATCCATGTCTCTTATAAACACTGAGAAGTCCATTATTAAATTTCTAGTGAGTTTAATACTCAGGGAGGAGTATACTTACAGACCAAGATGTTTGTAGGGACCTTTCAGTTCTATGCTGATAGGAGCATACTACATTCTTTTTTGATCCAATATAACACTATTATCATATCTGCTCAAGCTAGGATTATTTCATTCTCTTACTATTCCAAAGAGGAACTTATGCAAAGTAAATAAATGTAGTGATCATGGTGAAGTGTGCATGGACAAAGAGATAAGTACAAGCTGAGGCTTTCTAAATGTCATGGTGAAGTGTGCATAGACAAAGAAGTATTAAAAATTATGTTATCACAAAAACATCTTGTTAACATATATGTTGTGATGAGGAGCCTTGGCAAGTGTGTTGTAGAGACAAAAAACATGATCCTATCATGGACAGAACATTCAAAGCAAGTATCAGGACTCCTCTTAGAGTCGCAATCAAAGATGTCTACGATCAACAATGACGATGAGATTCCAACAGAAAGATTACTAGAAGCTCTTGATAACAACGGAAAAGCAATAACACTCTCTCTTATCATCTGCAGACTTATAGAGACCTTATTATTGCTCAGGTCAAAAGATAATAGAGATTGCTTAAGCTTCAAATATGTACATACTCCAGTAGATATCATATTAAAATATATAACAAAGAAAATCAACAATATCAATCGTCAGAGGATAAAGGGTAGTATCAGCAAACAAAAGGCGTATACGGTCACTGCAATAAACATGATATCAAAAGACATCCGAGGTAACTTCAAAACAAGGATATGGGATGGGTACTCGCAATCTGAAGATAAAAGAACAATATCTCAAGCACTATCAACAAAGTCCATTCTTGATTGCTTATTTCATATAAGAGGGATTGAGGTTAATTCTAAAGAGAGAGCAAATGTTATGATGAGACAAATACATCCAACCTAGCTTGGTTACATATGCCCTTGAGAGACACTAGAGGGCATTGACATAGGTGTTGTAAAATACATGTCATCGACATGTGTTATAACACCTTATATTGATCAGAACACTGTACTGAGCTGTATTAGTCCATTACGCGATGGAAAAGATGCCTTGTTTGTCAACAATATCTTCATTGTAAGAACATCAAAAGATGAGGTATTCAGGGACATAATGACATACAAAAGGAGCAACCAGATCATAGCATTTGTGTCAATCTATTTCTCCTCTGACAAAAAGATTCACATACAGACAACTAGAGGTAGATATGCTAGACATCTTATAACATGCTTTAATGGCTCAACCTTGGTATGCAACAATACTTCGATGGCTGATATGTACATGAGCGGTATAATAGAGATGATAGATGCAACGAAGCAGATGCAATGCTATATTGCAACTACAAGGAACACCATCAATAATAATCACACTCATGTTCAAATACATCCATCGTTCATGTTTGGACTGTCTGCATCCATGACTCCCTATGTAAACTTCAACCAATCATCAAGAATAGTATTCCAATTATCTATGAGTAAACAGTCTATGTCTCTTGCTCTTTGTGTAATGATGAATATGATTTCTGACTTGAAAGTGCTGACATATGCTCAAAAACCAATATGTATGACTATAGTGTCAAATGCGATAAGAGAGTACAATAGAGTGAATGTAGTGATTGCTATATTATCATATTCCTGATATAATCAGAAGGACTTTCTGTTGTTCAACAAATCTACAATAGATAGAGGACTATTCTCTAGTATCAAATATAAGATTATTGAAATTGTAGAAAAAAAATATATGAATGAAACCCTTGTCTACATTCCAGACGAAGACGTATTACGTGATGAGGATGGTATAGTATTAGTAGGACAAGAGGTAAAGGATAAGGATATCATTGCTTCCAAGCTCATAATATCAGAGAAGGCATGAAGTATAGAGAAGATTATAGTAAAAAATTTCATATCTGGTAGAATCGATAAGGTTACTAAATACACAACTGTAGAAAAGAATAGGATAGTAAGAGTAAGAATAGCACTATACAGGTTTTCTATCGTTGGAGATAAGTTTATATCAAGACACTCTCAAAAAGGCATAATAGGAGCTATATTTCTGCAAGAAGATTTATCAATCAGTGCTAAAGGAATAGTATCAGTTCTCATAATCAATCCTCACGTAATACCGAGCAAGATGACTGTGGGCCACCTATTAGAAATAGTGATGGGCAAGACATATGTCTTAAGTCCTGGTATTGTTCGGGATTCTTCACTTCCTTAGAAGTTGAAATCCAAAGAAGACATTTGTATAGATGCAATCCCCTTCAGTAAACCTTTCTTAGATGTCAAGAGCGATATAATTCTCTTTTCAAAGGAAAAGATGTATTGTGGCATTATAGGAGCTATGATAGAGGCAAGAGTTGCGATTAGTATTTGCTACTATCACGCTCTCAAACACCAAGCCAAAAATAAGGCTCATTTGATATCTAAAGCTAATATACAGAGTCTAATAAAACAACCAGTTGAAGGGAGATTGAGAAGGGGAGGGCTACCATTTGGGGAGATGGCAAAGGACTGTCTTGTAGCACATGGAACATCATCGATGCTTCTTAAGAAACTCAAGAATACTTCCGATCTAGATCAGGTATGAGTATGTAATGACTGTGGATACATATGCTTTGGTAGTCCTTGCGTAAGTTGTAAGAGGAAGAATACAGAAGAGCATCAAATGCCATACAGCTTCAAGTTGTTAGTGCAACAACTGTCCATAGCTAATATCAAGATAAGTTTGATATACATATAATTAAAAAAGCTTTTTTATGAATACTCAAGCACGATGTATTATGTCCATAATGCCTATTCCTATCTTTGATCTAGCACAGATAAGAACAAGTTCATGTCATATTGACAAAAGATCAATACATATGTCTATCATAAGAAATAATCTCAATTTTATATTGATAACAAGATATGGTTACTTTATCATAATATCAAAATTATTTGTCCTTGTAACAAATTAGATTATCATAAGCTTAGACCATTTTCAATTTGTGAATAAAGCAATCTAATTGCTTATTCATTAAATCTATCAGAGTATATAAAGATCCATTTTATATTTCATGTGTCTCTATTTGAATTATACAAGACAATGGATATACAAAGAAGAAGACAAATACCACTGCCTTCTATAGAAATAAATAATAATGAAGAATTTGATGTAGAAGAGATCTTAGATTTGAGGCGACATCAAAATAGGTTGGATTATCTTATATATTTATGTGGATATGATATTAATAAAAACACATGGGAGCCATCTAAAAATCTAGCAAATACATCAATGAATTTCATTGATAACATTTATCAAAATCAAAATAAAGAAACAAAAAAATCTTTGCTATAAAGTAAAGCAAGTTCAATAGAGATTTCATTCTATCTTATATCATTAGTTTGTTATTTTTTTGGATTTTTTAATACTAAAAAAATGGATAATCAATTTAAAAATTTAACTCAAGAGCTATTATTTGCTAAATTATTAGATGAAATATTACAACTATCACAACCTTCAAGACAATAGAATAAAAATAAAGATTTTAAAGAATGATATGTTCTCTCTTGAATTAATGGTAAGATACAACATGTTTGGTATTACGACCTTAGAAGAGGTTTCCAATGTTAGGTGATACTTTTAGAGGTACAAATTATTTCTAATGATATTTCAAATATTTTATTTGAAAGAAGTTATGAAAGCTCCAACAATGATTAAACATCAAGGCAATCCTCCTATTCTAGTATGGATGTGGCAAATACAATTTGACACATCTTAAATTTCTTTAATATGTAATCATCGCTCCTCATAGAACTTGTCCCTAAAAAGAAGAATAATATTATAGACATAAGATCTATTCTAATAGTTATTTAATTAATATAGATAGGTAGAAATAAATAAAAATAAATTAATTTGATAATATCTTATAGAAAAGCTTCTTAAAAGCTTCATAGATGCAATTTTATTCTTATACATGTCTATAGGTGATTGGTAGGTTAAAAACTTGGTGAATAAGTTAGCCACATGTTGCACATATTAGTAGCTTGTAGAACAAGCTAATTATGTGGCACACATGTAAGAAACTTATTTTATAAGTTTGACATGTGTCTTGCAAATTAGATACATGTTGGAGGTCTTATAGAGTGTCACCACATAATTCTTAAGTAGATAGTATATATAAAAATAAGAATGAAACCTTCTTCACTCTTGTCAACTCCTTTCTTATTTCTAGTTTAATTTAAGGGTCTTTATATTTTCTAATCATTGGCAATAGCCATTCCAATTTCTTTTTGAATATATATATATATATATATATATATATATATATATATATATATATATTTTTTTTATTTTGTCATTTTTTTTTAATACAAATTTTATTAATTTATACATATTTTTTTAGTTTATATTCTTAACATCTATAGATTGAAAGCTTATTATTGCCTTTCATTAAGTGGTCTATAATATGGCTCAAGCTCTTTATCTTTTCAAAATTTTTAGAAGCTCTTATACGTGCTAGTTACACAATGTCATTGGTTTGGACCTTCTTCCAATTATGAGAAGGCCAAATGCTTTTTGGTAATTTAGGTGGTGTTACAAGTAAAGGCTTATTAAGTTCTATTTGCAACACTTTCTAGTAATTTTTGTATGGTCCAAAATCCTTAATAAATTCCTAATATTTGATCATGCCATGTTTCTAAAACTCTATGTACTTTTGAATTTCGGTTTTGATGATTGACTATTTTTCAAGTGCTTTATTGGCCTTCTCTTGTGCCTTCACTAGATAGATGATAGGCAAAGTAACTTCTTCTTTTCATATATATTGTTGTATGGTGTGATTTTAATTTGGAAATATATTAAATATCTAGTAGTAGAAAATTGACCTATAATTTATTAGCCAAGCTTTGATAAGTGCTTTGTCTTCAATAAAGAGGATAAATAAATACAATAATATATTAAAAAATATACATATCATATTAATAAGAACCTTTTATACTTAAGTAGGTTTATATATAATAATTTCTATAGCATCTAAAAAATCTTTAATATCCTTTTTTATGCTAAATCACAGTTAATCAATTATTAATAAGTTACATTCTTAACAACTTCAAAGAAAATCTATAATCTCCTTTCAAAACATTATTTTTATATCAAAAGTATTATTATAGCTTCATATATCCATTTTTTTACTTCTATAAAATCTTAACTTTCAAAAAAACCTTTTTAATTTACACAAAATACTCAAATTGTAGCAAAATCCTTCAATACCTTATTCACTTGCAAAGGATTTTTTTTTTTTTTTTTTGAATTTTAGGATCAAATATCTCTTGATTCAATTTTTTAATTCTTGTTAAATTTTTTAAAAGTATAGTTTATATTCTTAGGCTTTATCACAAGAATAATCAGCCATAGATTTGTTTTCAATTGTTTAATATCTCAAAAATTCTATCAAGTACTTAAAATCTTAGTTGATAGATATCTGAGTACTATTTTTTTTATATCTCTAAAATCCAAAATTCTAATACCACAAAAAAATTTATATAGCTTTTTAACATGAAAATACACACTACTAAAAATTTTGAGCCAAAACCTTATCAAATTTTTTAAGAAATAGCTCAAAATATAACCACTAATTAAATAAGTTACTTATTATCTTTGCATTGCAAGTGCTGACTTCAACTCTCAATATCTCTTTCATCTTAGCTTAGAATTCATCAAGTTGTATATATAAAATATAATTCAAAAATCACTCTTTTCAATCTCAGATATTGATTCTTTATTACTTTCTCTATAAGTGAATTATATTCTAAAGAGTGATAATAGATACAAAATCAACACCTTGACTTTGAGTGCCTATATCTCCTTTACAAAAACTCCAAATCACTCAATTTTTATACCAAAATCATAGCCAAAAATCTAAAATTCTTGGTTTTAACCTTTGATATTTGAATGCCTCCAAAAGAGAAATCTTAATTCTTAATAAGACCTAAAATAGCCTCCTTAAAGCCTATTGGATATGACTTTTAGCCAATAGAAATAGAAATTTCTATCATCTATCTCTATTCATCCATATGGACGGCCTAATTATTCTTTTTGATATTAAAAATACTTTTTTAATATTTTTTAAATAAAATTTATATAATATGTGTCTTAAATATCAAATAAAAAAAATAAAGCAAGATTGCAAAGATCACTAATGTTTAACAAAGGTGATTCAAAATATATAAAACTATTATCAACATAAAATCAACTTCAAAAATTATTATTTAAAAAAAATTGAGATTGTACAAACCTCAATAATAGTTCTTTTAAACAATTTTTTTCTAAAATAGTAATCTAATCATATTTTATAATCAATTAAAATCCACTATTATGGCTCTCATTGAATTACATAACAAATTATATATTAAAAATATATATAAATTATTTTTATATAGTAGCCAAACCACATTACAACAATATTTTAATAAAATTAGATTATAATCACTTGTTGAAATTCAAAGGCAATCATTTGTATTTTTTTCTAGAGACATATTGGTAGTTTATTCCAAAGAAGTTAAATATCATCAATGGTTGATTCTTTGTACTTCATAACTGGTCATCTATCTAAATTTATATAGAACTTTAAAAAGATATATTTTATTAAGGCCAATTAGTTGTGCTGCACCATCACATTGATATCTATTAATATAAGATTTGAAGTTTTCTACCTCATGAACAAACTCATGCATAAAATTCAATTCTTAGTATTATATAAAAAACTTCATCAAATCTGTAAGAAAAAATATATTTTTACTCTTTAAAGCCTTTAGAAAGTGATTAAAGTAAATATCAATATTTTTATGCACATTTCTAATCAAGAAAAAGCCAACTTGAATTTCTTTGAATATTTCTTAATATATAAGTAAAGAGAGGAATGCCATCCAATATTGGTTCTTTTTATTCTTAGAAAAGATATCAAGTTAGGAAAATAAATTTATAGGCAATGAAACTAATGCCACCAAAGGATCTTTCGATGGAAAAAAAAAAAAAAAAAAAAAAAAAAACATCAAGGCAACTAGATTTTTCTTTCAATATTGCTTTGAAAAAAAAATTTGCTAGAAGGTAGGAAAAAAGATTATTAGCATCTCTAATTGGTTGTCTCTTGAGTCTTTGTAATAACCTTGTAATAGATAATATTGTATAATTTAAATTCTTTAGCTAATAATTTATAAAATAATACGTATATATTTTATCACCATACATATATGTGACTATACCTATAACATTGATTAGAAGTTGATTAAGTCTTGTAATGTATTTGGTGGTGATAAATATATATATATATATATATATATATATATATATATATATATATAATAGTAATTTTAGCAATACCCATCTTGTCATAAATAATACAAATGATTTTTATTTTTTTATTTTTTTATTCTTCCTTTTAATTATTATTGATTTAATGGTGTGAACTTTGGTGGCTCAAGTAGGCAGTCTTCTATTACACAAATAAAATATATCCCATAATATCTTTGGTGGATTTTGCAATATATTGCTAAAGTGATTTGTATGTTGTATACTTAGTAAACAAACTACCAATTGGTTTGATGGCTACATTATTAAACAATTCTTTAATCCTACTCACTCTAATTAATAATTAATAATAAATCATAAATTAGATTTTTCTACAATTGATAATCTCATATTTAGTGTTACAATTAAATAAAAATGGCATCAATAGATTCTACAATAACATCTAGTTTTAATCTTTTATTGCAAAGATTAACTTCAAGAAATATGAATTAATATGTATAAACTAGATAGGTAATTTTTATGAATAATATAGATAAAAAATTATAATATATTGATATCAATATCAATTCATTGAAATAAAGAGTGAATTTATAGAATATAAATCTCTATTAGGAATAGATATTATTTTATTTACTAAAGAATAAAAAACCAATGGAAAAATAATAGATCTATTATAGGATTCTTTGATGCTTATTTTTTGAATATATTTTATTTTCCAATAACTTAAAAGATTCAATTAAAAAAAAATATTCAAGCAAGTTAGATTAATACCTTTGAAGCATCTGCTTGTATTCATTTTCAATTGTGGCTAGTAGAAAGATATTTAAGAATATCAATTCTCCTTGAGATTGTGCTTTGCATTTGATAAAATATGGGATCTACATTTTCTTTAATAGTAGTAGTAATTGTGCCCATTGCTCAAATCATGCCAAGCTAAGGTTGTTTAATCCTCCTATTTCTATAAATTGATGATTGGATTTCTTGTTGATACATACTCAAGTATAAAAAGAATATAGATGATGGTATACCATGAATTTATCTTTAAGCGGTAGCACATACTTCTCTCTTAAGTAAGATGACAAACTTTTACTTACAATTAGTATATTAAAAATGAAATTATCTACTTATACTTATTTCATATTTTTATTGCTCATTAAAAGATTTGAGGTAGTACTTCTACCTCACTACTAAGATATCTTTTGGTTTAAAGAAGAGATAATACTCTCTTTTACAATATGTTGATGTTGTCACTACCTGTATTGCAATCTCACTTGTCTTTTGTAAATATATTTTTTTCTTTATTTTCAAAGTTTAATTTTTATTGATAAATTTATAAGGTATTTTTTTCCTCTACTAAGATATGAATTAGGATCCATGGCATGAGAGATTTTAGAATAGTATTGTAAGATTTCACCTTATAATTGATTTTTTATAAAATAATATTTTCCAATAGGTCATCATCTATGATTCATTATATAGTGTCTATTGCACTTAAAGACATCAAAGATAGTAACACCTATATTTTTCTTTATCAAATATATTTTTTTTAAATGATTTATCATGTATTGTACAATTTATGTAATCTATAGTAATTGCAATTCTATATATGTTGCAACATTTAATTATCATGCCAATCTATTTTGCCATTTTAATAAAAGAAGTGTCATTAGAAGTATTATGAAAATCTCCATTACCAATATTGTCACATATTAGAGGTCCATCTATGGATCTAAAACTTTATCATTCCAAAATAATATTATATTTTTTTAAGCTAATTATAAAATCCAAAGTAATTGCAATTGTAGCCACTAGAAAAGATGCCATTGGAAGATCTTCCAATGCAATGTCTTTATAATTATAATTATTAATAGCAACTCCAATTGGAAGATCTTCCAATGCAATGTCTTTATAATTATAATTATTAGTAGCAACTCTAATTGGAAGATCTTCCAATGCATTATTTGTATAGTTGTAGTTACTAGAAAAGACTCCATTGTAGGATCCTCCAATATCCATGCAAATATCTATTTCAACAAGAAATAAGAATTTTAACATGGGGCCATATATGTATATTTAATTTATTTTTATTATGCATTACATACCAATATGAAGGTAACAACAAAAATTTAATAATACTTTTTGTGTTAAAATATACATAGAATAATAAGACAAAGAATAATCAATAATAAAATAATTATATAAGAATAATTAATATTATAATATTATAATAATATTAATATATTATTCTTATATTATAAAAATAGTATATTATATAAGAACAATTAATAATAAAGCAAAGAGCATGAATAAAAACATATTATGTTTAAACAAAGAGCAAATATACAACAAAGAAATATGAATACTTCATTTTAATACACAAAAGAAGCAATGACATCAAAAGCACATCTAAACATACCACTTACATAAGGTGCTCTTCATACAATTTAGCATTCAGATAAAAGAAGGTAACTAAGATTAAAATGTTGTTTAATATAAAAGAAGAAAAGATTATTTGATAGAAGGAATTTGATTTTGAAACTCATACCATACAAATGGAAGGAAAGCAAGTAGAAACAGAAGGAGAAAGGAAGAAGAAGAAAGACAGGAGGAGGAAAAAAATAAAATCATATTAAAAAAAATCATATTCAAATATTGATGGAAATAGGATGAGTGGCCCATATAAAATGGAATCATAGATGACTCTATTGTATTCATAGATAATACCACAAGCATTTGATATCTAAAACAACCATAGATAGATTGATTAATATTATTAATTTTAAATCCTAAATCCTAAAATCTAAATCTAAAATCCTAAAAAGTGATTTTTATTTTTAGAAAAGTATTTCTATAAAAATGCAATGGTTGTATCTGTTGAAGTTTCATTTGTTTCTTTCAAGTTGTGTTGCGATACCAAATTATTCAATATTGTATCATTTATTACAACACCATTTTCTTTAAGTCAAAGGTTGCAACATCAATTACCTTTTAGAATATATCTGAATTATAGTATTGGCTCCATGCATAATACATATGTTTGCTCTTCACTGCAATGAAATATTGGTGGTTTTAAGAGCATATAGAGTGGCTTAAGAGTATATAGCACTTAATACTTTTTAGTCTTAATATCTAATTTAGAAATTTTAAAAAATTTCATTCAATCTTATTTTGGATATTTATTATTAAAATATATAATTAAAAATTATATAAGTGATGAAAGTTTTATTTGAAATTAAAATTTATATATTATTTTATTATTTTTTAAAATAATTATTAATAATAGTTAAAAATAGACTATTATAAAAGTATTTAAATTTCCACAAATAAAAATGTTGATGAAAGAATTTAAATTCTTAATAAAATATAATCTCTCTTTTTTCCAAAAATTAGATTTTTCATTGTTAGTGATGTCATAGATAGCCTATGATATTATAAGAACATCATTTTAGAAGAAAGATAAAGTTCTATATCTATTGGTGGATCTTCTAGGGTGTGACTATATTATTAATAGAGATGTTTGGAACACTTTAAAAATCAATGGTTATAATATTTATGGTTAGAAGCTTCAAAGGTTTGGTTTAATATTCCAACTTTTTTAGAAGTATATTCTATAAAAGAATATATTCTTACAAAAGTTGGAACATTAAACCAAATCTTTGAAGCAAATAAATAAGAACATGGCGTAGTTTGTAATAGCAACTCTTTTGCCCCTTCTTGCATAATTCTTAGAATTACTTGATTATTCTCAATTTAAAAAAAAATCCGAGGTAGTATTTTGATTTTTTAAGGATTATATTCTATAATGATTATAAAAAATCCACAAATGCAATGTTGATAATTGATAGTAGAATATAACCATTATAAAATGTTATCTTTAAAAAGTCAAAATATTGTCCATACAATGAGGAAAAGGACAAAAATTGGTTGGTCAAAATTTTATATCCATCCATACAACCTTCAATGCCATAGTAGAATTGACCCTCAGTAGTTTGTGAGTTCCATCAATATATCTTAATTAGTAGTTTTTTTTTAAATAAAAATTTTAAATTATTTAGATAAAAAAATATTAAGATTGAGATTATATTTAAATAATTAAATATTTATTAGGACTTAAAAGGTCTTATATATTACAAGAGTCTTATTAGAAAAAAAATTCATAGAATTGAAATCTTAATAAGTCTTAGTTGGTTTAATATATTTATTTCAATTATAATAATTAATATTTAATAATTAAATCTAATATATAAATTAGTCTTTTATTCATATGTATTATTTATTAGAACCTTATTAATATTAATTAGTAGATAGAAGAAGCATTACAAAGAACCTTATAGCTCTTAGTGATTTATGAAAAAAAAAAAAAAAAAAAAAAAAAAAAAGTTGATTTAATTGATTTTATTACTATAAAAAATAATTAATAAAGAATAAAATAGTCTTAATTTGATATTTTCATCTTTAAAATATTAAAAGAATTTTTAAAATTTATTTAGAATTTATTTAGAATTTATTTAATATTTTTTAAGAATTTTTTGAGCATATTTTGAAGACTTTGATAAAAATGATTTTACAACTTTGAAAAGCAATTATGAAGATTTGGAGCAAAATTTGAAGGCCTTGCAAGTTTCACAAGCTAATTGGATGTTTTTGAATACCATGGTGAAGTCAAAATTTAAAAAAATATATATATTGCTAATAGAAGCCATAGTGACCACGAGTTAGAATAGTACTTGTAAGAAGAGAGGTATATATATCCCACATAGGTTGTAGCACCTTAGATGTAGGTAGCAAGATAGACTAAGGCCTTGTGGTCCCTCTAAGATATCCTACACACCACTTTATGAGTTTTGGTGAGGCTCAAATCTTTGACTTCTTAAGCAAATTATGCTTGAAGTAAAATCCATTTATTAAATTTTTTTATTATTTTACTTCTTATCTTTAAATTTTCATAACTTATTTATAATAATTTGAAATTATATATTCTTTATATTATTAAAAAGATAAAAAAATTATTTATATAAAGATTTATTTTAATCTTTTATTTTTTATTTTTTATAAAATAAAAATTTAATAAATAGATTGTGATGAGTTTTTGGAGTGTATATATTTGTTTGATTGTCTTTCTTTCATTTTTTTTATTCTTCTTCTTTCTTTGTTTCTTATTGATTGTACTTTTCACTTTACATCTCCAATTACAAGTAACTTTTAATTGAGGCCATCTTATAATTTGAGTTAAAGGTTGAATTTTATCTTTTCATGGTGGCAACAATAGCTAAATGGCAGCTCATTGTAAAGCCAACAAAGTAAAGAAATTGGTTTTAAGTTGTTTCATTTAAAGCAATAGTTACTTGTTATAATTATTTTATTGTGTATTAATTGACTTATAACCACATTATTTCATGTTATTATATTTTTATAAAAAAATATACTAGTTTAAAATAAATAACTACTAATTAAGAGGATGTGATCTTAATAAGATCTTAATATACATTTTTAATGCACAAGCCAGTCTTTCAATACATATAAAATATAAAAAAGTTGAATTAATTAAATATAAGTCATATCTCAACTTTCAATATCATATTTGTTCACTATAATTACTAAGGTGAATCCAAATTTTGTGATGTCTTTCATCTATATTTTATTTACAACTCTAATGTATAATATTCTTAATTCAAACTTCATCATTGGCATTTCTACGAAAAGATTGCAGAAATAAGGTGGCATTTATCTTTTTCAAAAGCATAGTATCTAATATTAAAGCTTTAAAAATATATAAAATGATTTATATTCTTTATTAGGAAAAATAGATCTTATAAAAATTATAAAATAAATTAAACTAAATATTTTAAGATTAAAATATAAAATATTTTAAAAATTATGTTTCAAAAAGCTTATGCTTAATGTATAAAATGATTCAAAATTACATTTAAAGAAACTTAAAAAATCAGCAATTCTTTTATCACTAGATGATGAATTAATTTTTAAAATTTTAATATATATATATATATATATATATATATATATATAATTGATCCATTGTATTAATACATAGAATAAAATTTAATAATAAATAATAGTACAAAAATTAAAGGTGTAATTTAACTTGATGATCAAGTGATATTGCATTCAATTTGCTTATTCTAAACATCTACAAGTGCATGCTTGAATCAAGTTTGTGCCACTAAAATCAGTTGTGACAATTTTAGAGTATAATAATTTTTTTTGGAAGAAGTAGATCTTATAAAAATTATAAAATAAATTAAATAGAATATTTCAAGATTAAATTATAAAATATTTTAAGAATTATATTTAAATAAGCTTATGTTTAATATATAATATGATTCAAAATTATAATTCAATAATTATTTTATATGTTAAACAAAAGCTTACTGAAATATAATTCTTAAAAAAGCTTCACAAATTAATAATTCTTATACTATTAATTAAATAAAAAATTATTTTTTAAAATTAAAATATTTATATATATATATATATATATATATATATATATATACACACACACACATATAAACTAATATAAGTGACTTTTTGATATTACAAATAGAGTATAATTTATTAATAAATAATAATATAAAAATTAAAGATATAATTTAGTATGATGATTAAGTGACATAATATTTGATTAGCATATTCCAAATACTTGCACATGCACACTTGGATTGTATTTGTGCCACTAAAATCACATGCCACGATCAATATGCTACCTTCCACCTCTCTACCATCTATACCACCTAATTCCATTCTATGTTGCAAAGCTTCACATAGACATTTCTAATTTCTAATTCTTATAGACTCTCATTATAGATATCTTGTATTAAGCATATTGAATGCCTCCAATATTAAATTTATATATCAAATCTAATCAATTATATAAGAAATTGGAAATTTATATAAACTATTATTATATATTGTATATCCATTCTTTAGAAGAAAATATTGAGTTTGTATTCCAAATATCATTACATATATATCACAATCATACTTCACAAGCTCCAAACTATCAACTCTCAAGGCATTAAATGGATTAAATATTAATCTACCAAAGTTGTGGCTACATGGAGGCAATAAGGGCAACAAAGGAGGCTACACAAAAGTGGTTGCATGTATGTATAATTTACATGTATGCATATATAATGCCATATACATGCATATATAATTGTCATCATCACTATAATTTCATTGTGATCATTTATGATTGTGCACTATCTAAAATATTTTATTAATAATTGATTATATTTTTTTCTTTTAGTTTATATCTCTAGTCTTAAATTTAAAATTTGTATTTCTTATTTTTTTGTCATACATTCTCTATTCTATAGATTTTTGTCTTTTATATTTTTTATTTTTTTTATAATAATTTGGCTGCATTGATATGCAATTTAGTTGCTTTAAAAAGAAAATTTGATCAAAATTTAATATATTTATAATTTTTTTATGCTATTATTTATGATTTATGATATTATATTATAATATAGCTATTAGGTAAAAGAGTAAAAAAGGCCTATATTATAGAATAATTTAATTAAAAATTTAATTAAAAATTTAGTTAAAAAATTCTTTTAGGAATCTTAAATAAAAAATAAGAGGAAATAAAAAATAGTTTCTATACTTCCATTTTTATTAAAAGGGCTTCTATTTACTTTATAGGACCATAAATAAGATAAAATAAGATAGATTAGCAAAAATAATATTATCTAAGAAAATAATATTTTTAATAAAAATTTGATATTTTTAATATGACTATTATATTAATTTCAATTGGATAATCATATTAAAAGTTATTGGAATACAAGTGGATTAGAGTATTGAAAATTAGAAATTTGAAGGCCAATAAGGATTTTTAAGATCTACAATAATTTGCTAATTGGATTAAGGTAAAAATTGATAGACTAGTAGTTAATATAAACACCAACATCTATGCATATTTGTTAAAGTTTATTAAGAATTAGTTAGAATTTATCTATGATTTTTTGGATTTAATTTAAATTTGATTAGAATTTAATTAAAATTTGAGTAAGATTTTTTAAAATTTAATTAATTTTTTTTTAGAATTTGATAGATTTATTTTAGGATTTAATAAATATTATTTAAGATTTTTTAGGATTTATTTAAAGATTATTTGATGTTTGATTAAGGTTGGTTAGTAGAATGGTTTTGAACCAATAAATAAATATCACATTTGATCTTAAAACATATCAAATAGGAATCATAATTTATGATCTTGAAACAAGTTTAAGTAAAGATCAAGTAGAATGGTATTAGAAATGTTAAATAAAAAACATTCTAATTACTTAAGAAGTGTTAATAGAATCTATATCCATGAGTTTAAAACACATTCAATTATCTTTGAGATGAATAATGGATATATAAATGATGTTGAAAATTATTAAAGTAATAGTATTTATTGATATAGTTAGTACCTACTACATTATATTATATATATCATTTTCTATTTTTTTCTAAGTCATATGAAGAATTAGATTTATGATTGATAATAGTAAGGATGTAATTTAAAATTATTAGAAGTAAAAATTGATTGACTTATAAATTTTAAGAAGATTATATTTGCTAAGACAAGTATTTCCAAATACTTCATGAATTTTTTTTATTACAAGAAGAATTTTAAAGTAAGTTGAAATCCTTCTATAATTAGATTTCCATTGCATTTCCAAGTTGAATTTTATATAATACAACAATAACAACCTTAAGTTTTTATAGTTTCTTTCAAGTACTTGATTACTTTGGTTTTTTAGTTAGTTTGAAGTTTGAGTTGTATCTTGCTAACTATAAAATATATATTGAATTATTGATCATCTATATTTTGATTTTAAAGTAGTTTTTTTATTAAAAATTCTTATTAATAATCAAAATACTATATGGAATTGATTTGAAATATATTTAGATACCAATTCTCATTTTTTGTCAATTTCTTTAGTTGCTTTTGAATTTTAGTATATTAGAATTCTCAAAAAGTAATTTGTACAAGAGAATTTTATAATAAATAATAAATACATATTTCTACTATTATTTGTTTTGATGATGCTTGAAGATTTGATATTTGATTTTTCTTGGTTGTGTTTGGACATGTGGATGTATGTTATAGGCTACTAATTTGATAATGAATGTGAAGGGTTTTTTTTTTTTTTTTTTTTTTTTTTTTAATTTCTTGACTAAGTATAATTTTTTTCATTTTTATAAATCTGTATATTTTTTAAGTTTTGATATTTATATGTAGAGATTTTAAAAAATATTTTACTTAATTTTACATAAGAAATATTTTGAAACCTTAATTATAAATCTTTAATTGTAAAAAATTTAAGTTTTTAATTTTTAAAAATAAAATCTTGAATTATACAAATTTCTTGATTTCTATTGACTAAACCTAGGCAATAGTCAAAGTTTTCAATTATCTCCTAAAATGGCTCTTACAAATATAAATTATAACTTATAATATATTAATTTAGATATTGAAGATAGTTCCATTTGTATTTATAGATGACTAATTTTTACATATTATTTTTGTCTATCAGCACAATATCTATTGTAGGAATAATTCAACAAAAGCAATCTAAGTTGTGGATCTTACATTATGCAACTTTGCATGCTTAGCTTAATTTTTTTTATATGGTATCTTAGATATTAAGAAAAAATATTGTACATAAAAAAATGAGTTCAATTCTAGTGATTTCTTTTATTTTTTTATAATGAGATTTTTATTTTTTGAGATGCAATGGTATTTAATAGAATTTTAAGGTAATTGAAATTGTTTTACTCATATATACTATCTTTTTGTAGTTGTATGCATTTTAAGGTTTGAAGTAGTTCATTGTACTAAGATTGTGAGATATCTTTTATATCAAATATATAATAGAAGAAGATTTATAGCATATAACAACAACAACTAGTAGTGCAAACAACTCTCAATTAATGTAATTCTAGATAAAAATATCTTATTATATAGCCATATTTTAATATTAAAAAATAGCTTAGGTTCCATTTTTGCTAGCAATTGACATTGACATAAGATTTATTCTAATAATTATCTAATTAATATGAATAAATCAAAATTGATAAAAATAGGTTAATTTAATAATATCTTATAGAGAAACTTTCTAGAAGCTTCATAGATACAGTTTCATCTTTATTTATGTCTATAGGTGATTGATAGATTAGAAACTTGGCCAACAAATTAGCCACATATCACACATGTTGGTAGCTTATAGAACAAGCTAAATACATGGCATACATATAGGAAACTTGTCTTGCAAGTTTAACATGTGTCTTGCAAATTAGATATATATTAGAGGTCTTATAGAATGCCACCATATAGCTGTTAGTTAGATAATATATATAGAGATAAGAATGAAGTCTTTTCACTCTTGTCAATTCTTTTCTTGCTTCTAGTCTAGTTTAAAAGTCTGTGTATTTTTTAGTCTTTAGCAATAGCCATTTTAATTTTTTAAATATATCTACTTTCTTGTTTTTATTTTGTTGCTTTCTTTTGATATAGATTTTATTAGTTTATGCATTTTCTTTCAATTTGTGTACTTGGTAGATTGGCAAGAATGCATATATAATATTAGAGCTTTATCTTTTTTTAATTAAGAGTAGATTATTCTTTTCTCTTGATAAAATATAAGCATATTAGAAGTTGTGGATTATCCACTTGTAAATTGATATAATTTATAGAATTTTTTTTTTATTCTTAAGTATTTTATTTTACATTTCTTGAGTAACAATAGGCACTTTTTTTTCTATTGTATTATAATAGCAGAGCTTAGTAAAATAAAGAATGCAATGACACAAAAGCAAGAACAAATAAGAGAGTTAATACTTATAATGCATCAATTCAATTTACCACCACAAGAAGCAACAAGATTAGCAGGAAGTAAAGATATAGAAATGATTGGAGTTGCTTCAATATCTATACCAAGCCATACTACTTCATCTACAATGGAACATTGTTCAAGCATCAAGGAACTAAAAATTAGTTTACTTGAGAAGTTTAATGGTAAAAGATTTAAGGATTCATCAATCAAGTACAATTGATGATTGAACTTCAACCTCAAAGTTATCCAACTCAAGGATCATAAGTCAAATTTGTTAAAATATTATTTTTAAATTTTGCTTTATCATGGTTTTTATCTTTTTTTAAATAATATAATCTAATATTAAATAATTTGGAGATATTTTAGCAAAGTTTTAATCTATATATGAAGAACATGGTGTAATTCAAATTATAACCAATATAATCTATATCTTATAATAAAATAATTAATTAGTGACATTATATGCTTTATAATTATAACAACAAGCAACTCATATCAAGTAAGATGATATTGCACTTATCAACTAATTTTTCTATGGATCACAATATGAAGTAAAAAAATTGATACTAAACTTATCTGATCCTTAGACATTGAGTGAAGTAATTGACTTTGCTATGAAGTGTGACAATTGGCTTTTTGAGTTTTAATTTGAGAATCACAAAAGAATGCCTTAATACTATTATAATTCAATGATAACATTGACGTCTTTTCAACATGTACATTTGGATGTAGAAGACATATAAATTGATATGATATGTTTTAAACTTCTTACTGAATAAAAAAAGTTTCATTGTTGTCAAGAAGGATTATGCTTATATTAAAGAAAATCTAAGTATACTACTCAACTTATCCAAAGAAATGATACAATTATAAAATAAAGAGTATAGCTATCAAAGAAGATAAAATATTTGAAAAAAAATTTATCTAATTATAATAGAGACCGTGTAATTGGAATCTTATATAATTCCTAATAATGGTCATATTCTCTCTTTAAAAAACCTCTCTTTATTTTATAATAGATGTGTGTTTGGGACCTAAAAATTAGAGCCTCTATCTTATTAGATTCAAGAGCTTTAACGTGTTTTTTAGATGAAGAGTTTATTAAAAGTTATAGAATATCTTTAATACAAAAAACTAAACTTGTATATATAAAAATCATAGAAAATTGTATGTTGTCTTTAAAAGATATTAATCATACAATCTTTTCTATAAATATAATAATAGATATTTATAATAGTTATATAATCTTTAATATAATTAAATCTTCTTTTAATCCAATCTTTTTAGATTTATCATGGCTAAAAAATTATAATCTAGATTGATATGCTTACGTGTTTCAGTTGATTTTTTTTTTGGAAAGAATGGATTATCCTTTTCTTAAGATATATTATTCCATTTTAGAGGTTTTGGATTACCCTCCTCTAAATTAATTGTCTAGAAGTATTCTTTTTAGTATAGAAAATACTATATTAACAACTTATTGATTTTTTCTTTTTCAATATGGAAATAGATTAGATTAATAGAGGTGCATCCATACAAATAGAGAATAGAGTGGCAACTCTTGCAAATCTTTGAGCTTTGTTGAATACTATATAAGAAGAAATGGCATTCTTATGCAATCCAAAAAAGAAACCATAAATAGACTAAGTATCCGAAGAAGCTAAGCAAAAGATTCATAATTCACAACAAGAGATTATTTGATTGAGGGAAGCAAGTGGTAGACAAGCTATACACATAACTCTTCTAGAAGTTCCAAGAGTTGTCATAAAAGAGCCAAAAGCTAGTATGCTTGATAAATTTGATGGAACAAGATCCAACTTTTGAGGGTTTGTACAACAAGTATGATTTTATTTATGATTATATTCTTCTTATTATCTAGATGGATTTATTCAAGTTGCTTTTGTGGACACCTTTTTATCAAGAAGTGCTCAATTATGGTTTGCGCCACTGTTGAAAAAGAATTCTTCAATCCTATATAATTTGGAGGTTTTTATGGAAAGATTTATTATTGTATTTGGAGAGAGTGATTGAAAGATGGTGGCAGAGAGGAAGATTCAAAATCTATCACAAGGACAACGTTCAGTGGCAATTTAAGTTGCAAAATTTCAACAACTTACTTGTGATCTTGATTGGAATGATAAGGCTTTTATAACTTGATTTTATTATGGCCTAAAAGATGATATAAAGAATTTATTGATCACAATACTAAGAATGGAAAGCTTAGAAGAATTCATAACTGAAGCCATTACTTGTGACAATTGCTTATTTGAGTTACAACAAGAGAGGCAATCAATTTTCAGCAATACCTATCAAAGAACGTTTTCTACATCTTCTAGAGTATTAGAGAAGCCATTAACATATCTTGAACCTATGCAGATTGATGCAATTCAATTCAAGCTATTAATACCAATAAAAAAGACTAGATGTTGACAACAGAATTTATATCTATATTGTAGAAGATCCAATTACAAGGTAGCATGCTGTCCAAATAAGTCTAAAGAATTCAAGGCACGAGGTATAACATCTGAATTAGAAAGGTAGAAAAATGAAAACGTCTAGCCATAGTAAGGACCTTACGATTGGATACCTCTAAATCTAAAGTACCAGCAAAAGGTCTCTTCCTATCTTTGGACTCGACATCCTATTTTATACTCCATATATATATAAGAATCCTAAAATAAGAGATTTTTACTAAAGTCTTTTTAGATATTAGAGCCTCAACATGCTTTATGGATAAAATTTTTACAACCAAGCATAATCTAATACTTGTAAAGAAGACCCATCTTGCACTTATTAAAATCATTGATGAAACCTTATATCAAGAGATGTTATCAAAGAAATCCAACCATTAGAAGTGATATTAGGAGATCAAGTATGAAAAATTATTTTTAATATCATTTAATATGTAATAAATCCTATTGTCATTGGACTTTCTTGATTTGAGCTAAATAATATTGATATTGATTGGAGTTTGCAAAAGATTTTTATAAGATCTAAACATCAAAAGAAGAAACGAGATATTGTTCTATTCTTTAGAGCTAAAATATTTATGTAGGCAGCAAAGAAAGGGGTTACATTTGCATTATATGCTATCCCACTAAAAGATCTAATGGAGTACGTAAAGTAGGATATTCTTAATCAATATTGTGACCTTGAAGACATATTTGAAAAAAAAAAAGTAAACATATTATCAGAATTTTGTCCTTATGATTGTGCAATCGAATTATAAGATAGAGTTGAACCTCTATTTTGTCCAATTTATAATCTGTCACAAATAGAGCTTATAGTCTTATGGGAATATATTGATGAAAACCTAGCGAAGAATTTTATTAAACATTCAAAATCACCTGCAGGAGCTCCTATCTTGTTTGTAAAGAAAAAAGATGGTTCTTTACGTATGTGTGTTGACTATCGAGATTTGAACAAGATAACTATAAAAAATCGCTATCCATTACCATTAATCTTAATATTAGTGGAACAATTAAGACAAGGAAAGATCTTTACAAGGATTGATTTGAGATGTGCCTAGAACCTAGTCAGGATTAAAGAAGGAGATCAATAGAAGATAGCAATTAGTACAAGGTATAGACATTTCTATTACAATGTTATGCCTTTTTGACTTACAAATGCATTTGGAGTCTTTCAATATATGATGAATGATATCTTAAGAGAATACTTAGATGACTTTGTAGTCATTTACTTGGACAATATCTTGATCTTGTCTAAGAATGAACAAGAACATGAACATTATGTACGTAAGATATTGGAGAAACTATGAGAAAGTGGATTGTATACCAAATTGAAAAAGTACTCTTTCCATCAACCATCAGTGAAGTTTTTGGGATATATTACTTCTAAAAATAGAATTTCCATAGATCCAAAGAAGATACAAACTGTTATAGAGTAGAAACACTCATCATCAATAAGAAATATATAATATTTCTTGAAATTTGCAAATTTTTATAGAATTTTCATCAAAGATTATTCTAAGATTGTATTCTATTAATGTGACTCACAAGCAAAGATAAATTTATTTGGAATGACAAGCTTGAAAAAACATTCAAGAAGCTAAAAGAATCTTTACTTCAACTCCCATATTTGTCCATGCAGATCCAACAAAACCATTCATTCTGAAAACGAATGCCTCAGATTTTGTACTTGGATCTGTACTCTCTCAAATTAGCGATGATAGTCAACTACATCCAATAGCATTCTGCTATTGTATTGTAATTGATTATAATATATAAAATCCAATCAAAATATATAATATGTTCATATATTCTAATATATGTTAGAATAGTTAAAAAAATGAATTAAAGGGAGTTGGTATAAGAAACTTTTTTTCAGATTTTTACTTAATTTGATTACAGTGTTTAAATTATATAGGACCTAAATGTTTATACAAAGCCTTAAGAGGCAATTAGAGTCCAAAGAAGAAGAATTAAACTACTAAGAGGCCTATTTGAAAGAATGAAGATAAATTGTGGATGAATGAAGATAAGGGTGAAATTCTTCATTCCTATTGGTCAATGGTCATACCTAAAAGGCTTTGAAGAGGCTGCCTGCATGGAGAAGAAGGATTTTGGTGGTTTTGGAAAAGACAGGATTTGAAAAATTAGAGACTATTGTTAGATTTTTTTTTTTTTGTACTACAATTTTGGTATAAAAATTGAGAGATTTGGAGTTTTTATGAGAGAGAAGTAGGCACTTGAAGTTAAGGTATATAAATAGTCCCTACTGTCACTCTTTTGAGGATTTGAAGAATTGTATGAAAGCTTTTGGAGATCGGGAGATGTGACTAGAAAGATGATTTTAAGATCTATATCTAATATACAAGAATTATTAAATTTAGAGTTCTAAAGAAGGAGATATTGAAAGTCAAAGACAAAAAATTGAATTCTAAGATAGTAAGTAGGCCGTTTTATTGATAGTGATGGATTTTTTCATATCTTGAATTTTTATATAAATTTGAGGGTTTTTTATTCTAGATCTTGGTTGAGTATTTAGTGGTAGCCAGAAGCCTAGCGCTTTCTTGAGGCAAATTCTCTCTACCAAAACACCGTTCTCAAAAAATTTCAGCTATAGAGATCAACTACAAGAACCATGACAAAGAACTATTGGCAATTGTTGATGCTTTTAAAGAGTGGCGTCATTTGCTGAAGGGATTTAATACAAGATCATGATATATATTGACTACAAAAACTTGGAATACTTTTTAAGTGCTTGAGTTTTGAATCACTGACAAGTACAATGGAGCATATCATTATTTCAATTTAATTTTGTGATTACATATTGTCCAAAAAAACTTCAAAAAAAAATAGATGTCCTTTCTTGACGATCATATCTTACACCAAGAATAAGAGATATTATATTAGATTAACAAAAATTAGTCATGTTGAAGCCGTCTAATTTGCAGTTGAAGACATTGACGATGTCTACCTTTATAAATACAACTCTCAAGATAGAAATCTATAAAGCAATGAAGATAGATCTATTTATAGAGAATATTCAGAAATATCTATAAAAAACATATATGAAAGAAAATAATAATTTCAAATTTGAAGATGGATTGTTATATTTCAAAGATCTCTTATATGTTCTTTCAGGCCCTACAAGACTTCAAATTCTTCAAGCATGACATGACCTTCTAATAGCTGGACATTTTGACTTCAATAAGACCTTGGAATTAATATCAAGAAACTATTGGTGGCCTCAAATATAGAAACTGGTGAAAGAATTCATCCAATCATACAAAATTTGTGTCCAAACAAAGATCCCAAGATACCAACTATATGGACTTCTTCAACTCCTTCCAATTCCAAAGGACCTCTCAATTTTTCATGGAAAAGACTCAATTTTTGTAATAGTAGACCATCTTATCAAGATGGCATATTTTATTCCATGCAATAAGATTATTTTTGGGAAAGAAATGGCAAAGATTTTTATTGATAATATTTATCAAATACATGGCCTTCCAAATGACATTATTTTGGACTGAGGATTACAATTTGTATCAAATTTTTGGAGAGGACTATTTCAACTTTTGAAGGTCAAGATCAATTTTTCATCCACTTATCATCTTCAAATTGATGGTCAAATAAAACAAGTAAATCAGATCTTAGAATAATATCTTTGTTGTAATATAAATTACCAATAAGATGATTGGATAGACTTTCTATCATTGGTTGAATTTGCATACAATAATTCCAAATATTCTTTGACGAAGCAAACTCCATTCTTTTCAAACTATAGATACCACTTTAAAGCAGATCCATTCCAAATTGAAGATGTGAAAAGTCATGTTGCAAAAAGTCACGCTACCTACTTAAAAACCATCCATGAAGAACTAAAATTTCAACTACAAATGACTCAAGATTGATATAAAAACTACGTATACATTCATTGCAAGAACCAACTAAAGTTTAAAGTAGGAGATCATATTTGGCTACTCCGGCAAAATATACAAACAAATCAATCATCATGAAAATTAGACTATCAAAGACTTGGACCTTTTATAATTCTATACTAAATAAATCCATTAAATTTTCATCTTGAATTAGCAAGTATTATACGCATTCATCCATTCTTTCATATCTCATTTTTAAAAATCTATTATAAATCAAATATTATTGAAAGAACTATTCTACCACCAATTCCAATTGAAATCAATCAAAAGCTTGAATACAAAGTGGATAAAATATTGGATTCACATTTAAGATATGGACGATTGGAATATTTTATCTATTAAAAGGGCTATGGAGTTAGTAAAAGAATATAAAAATCCTTGGATAATCTTAAGAACACACCTAAAAAAGTTTGCAAATTCTATCAACGATATTCTAAAAAATCTAGATTCAATTGTCATTGAAGATTTTGTGGACAGCAACATTTCTTGGCTTCTAAATGACACATTTTATCAACAACAAAAGACCAATATAAAAAGAAGAGAGCCACGCCAAGACTTGCACTTGTATTTTTTTAAGATAGAATAGATTGTGCTAGAAGCTTATTAGTTATCATGTCAAATATTCATGTTTCAAGGGAATTGCAAGAACAAGAGTCAAAACACTCTTCTGCCATACAAGCGAGTGGGAAACCATTGCAACTTTTACAATTTGCTGGATTTGAAGAACATGGACAAGGCAAAGAAGGAGTATTCCAACATCAAATAAGGCCATGTTTGGAGTCTTTGGAGATACGACCTCATCACAAAAATCTTGATTCAAATGCCCGAGCTTTAGTAATACTCCTTGAAGTTGGAAGGGTGACTCCAAATAGACCAGAAATTATATTTGGAGGATGTTTTAAAGGTTGCAAAAAAGAGCAAATTCTTGGATGGGACGTTGATTTAACAAAGGTTATATCTAGAGGTCATTGATGCCATCTCAAGGATCTTGTTGAACCGGTAATCAACAAATATAAGACAAAATATGTTGCTTCTTTACTCTGACAAATTTTAGATTTCTTACATATGTGATTTGATCATCAAATTACTTCAATTCCTTGTGAAACTTGTCGCTAGAAGGGAAGGTGATGTCATAGACATATTTTAAATTATCACTTTTTAGAGCTTTTTGTAGTCTTTTAAAACCTTCTACAATTTTTTAGAATCTTTTAGAACCTTCTAGAACCTTCTTTAATCTTCTATAGTCTTTAAGAATCTTCTAGAATCTTCTTCAATCTTCTAAAATCTCCTGTAGACTTTTTAGAGTCTTCCAAAATCTTTCTTAGGCTTCTAGAATTTTCTAAGATATTCTTAGAAGGTGTAATATGACATAGGCCTTGTAGTATAAATAAGAGGCAAGATCAAAGAGTATCTTAGTTTTTCTAATACTAGTCTTGGAGCAATCTAAAATATTATCTTTTTCTTGATATCAATCTAATTTCTTATTTTTGATCTAATTCTTGTTCTTATCCATCTAATTCTTTGTTCTTGGAATTATTCTATAATCTTTTCTTTGTTTCTTTGCTAACCTGCTATCTTGTATCTCTGACACTTATTGGCCAAAAATCATGCCTAATGGACTTCAAGAAGGTTGCTTGAGGGCTTATTAGGAATTAGAGATTAAGGTTTGTTTTTTAAGAGGATTCAAACATCAAAGACTAGAATCAGCAAGTTTAGTACAAATTTTATATGATTTGGATTTTTTTTGAAGGAAATATGGACACTCAAAGTTAAGGTGTCAAAATTGTATCTATTGTTACTCTTTTGAGTATAATTTATATGTACAAAAAGCAATAGGAGATTGGCGACTAGGATTAGAAAGAACACTTTTTTGACTATACTATTTATATATAGCTTTATGAAATCTAAGCTAGAATGAAGGAAATATTGAGAGTTGAAGTTAGTGCTTGTAAGCTAAGGGCAATAAGTGACCCCGCTTAACTAGTGGTTATATTTTGAGCTATATCTTAAGCAATTTGATAAATTTTTTACTCAAAATATATATTTTAGAAGTATGCATGTTTATATTACAAGACTATGTGCAAAAATTTTGTGGCTTTAGGATTTTGGATTTGTGAGATATGAAAAAAATAGTACTTGGATGTCTTTGAATTAGGATTTTAAGCACCTACTAGGATTTTAAGCACCTACTAGGATTTTTTATGATATTAGACAATTGAAAGTGAATTTGTGATTGATTTTTTGTTACAATGAAGATCAAGAGTATTACTTGTACTTAAAATTTTTTTTTACAGAAACTGAATGGCTAAATCAAGAGTTATTGAATTCTAAAATTTTAAAAAAAATAAGACCTTGCACGTGAATAAGATATTAAAGGGTTTTGTGGCAATTTGAGTCTTTTTGTACAAACTTATTTAAATACAAAAGGATTTACAAATATATATATTTTTTTGTAATATTATTATATTATTTATTTTTTTATTAAGAAAAAATTATTTATTGGATTCTTGCCAATAAGTTTCAAGTAAATTCTCTATAGTCAGGTACTTACTATATTCCCAAATAGAAGATTATGCCACACGACAACGGACTTCTCTAACTAGTACCTATATCAAAACAATCTTGGTCTTTTATTTTTATGGATTTTATCATAGATCTTCTAAATTCAAATTCATATGATTTTATATTCATGGTTATAGATTGTTTCACCAAGGTAGCAAATTTTGTATCATTTACAAAATCTATTTTAAGTAAAGAAATAATTAAATTCTTTTTTTACAATATCTATTATTATAATGGATTACAAAGGGCTATTATATCAGATAGAAGGATACAATTTGTACTAAGATTTTAGAAAATTCTTTTTAAAATTTTAAAAATAAATATATAACTATCTTTAGCTTTTCATCCTTAAATTGGTAGACAAATGGAACAAGTAAATCAAGTTTTCAAATAACATTTGAGATATACCATCAATTATCATTAAGATAATTGAATAATTCTTTTGCCATTGGTAGAGTTTGCTTACAATAATTTGATACATTCTTCTACTTAATAAATTTTATTTTTTGCCAATTATGGTTATCATCCATAATTTCATATTTTTGATTTTTTAAAAGTTGATAATCCCACTATCAAAGATTTGGCAAATTGATTGTTAGAGCTACATACAACAATGAAGGTACAATTAAAGAAAGCTTAAAAATGACACAAGATCAATGCAAATATCTATTATAAAAAATAATTTCAATTTGACATGGGTGATAAAGTATGATTATTTTGTCATAATATTAAAACTATTCATTCTTGTAATAAGCTGAATTATTATAAGCTTGGACCATTTTGAATTTGTGAATAAATCAATCCAGTTGCTTATTGATTATATCTACTAAAATCTATGAAAATCCATCTTATATTCTATGTGTCATTGCTTGAGTCATACAAGACAGTAGATATACAAGAAAAAAGAAAAATGCCATTATTTTCTATAGAAGTGGATAACAATAAAAAATTTGAGGTAGAAGAGGTCTTAAATTCAAGGTGGTGTCAAAATTGATTAGAATAATTTATACATTAACGTGGATATAATATTAGTGAACGTACATGAGAGCCATTTAAGAATCTAATAAATGCATTAGCCAAAGTTAATACATTTTATCAACAATATCTATCAAGTTTATCTTTATATAATTCTTATTATAGAATCTTTCCAATAATACTTGCAAATATTTATATTGAAAGATCCTTTGATATAAAATAATGTCTAAAATACTAATATTATAGAATATAATATGTATTATTGAAGGTTTATTAGAAAAGATTAGATGTGTACATGTGCAACTATAATGGAAGCTTAATATCTAATAATTATCTAATTTGTACCATTTTGAAAGTTTTTATATATTACAATAGATTTGAATCTCTAAAAAATGTGTGTAAATCCTAAACCTTAAAACTTGTCAACAAAATACTCTCTCAATAGGAATTATGATTTTAATTTCTAAAATTCTGTGTGATAAGTTATAAATATATTCAACAAAGTTGCAAAAGAATAATTTCAATTTTAAAGTTGCATATTAATATGATAATCTATTAAATCTTAAATTCTAAATCTTGATATGTATAGTGTGATATCTTTGAGTTTCCTTCAAAACTTGGCCTCTATTAACAAAGTAACAAAACTTCAATTATAGATGTATCCACCAATGCATATTCATGCTTTGATTTATTGACAATTAAAAACTACTACTAACAACAACTTTTGAGTTCTTAAATACACTCTTTATAATCATAATTTCATCATATAGACTTTGCTTTAGTTCTTCTATAATCTACAACAAACATATTTTTATCAATGCGTATACAAAATTCAAAATAAAAAGCCTAGAAGTTAGTCTGTATATTTTTTATTATTATAAATATTTTTATGACATATAGCATATGCCATCAAGAAATTTAAAAGACTAAAATTATTAATACAAAATCAAAATAAGAATCAATACAAACTATTCAATTATTCACATTTTAATATTTGATGCATATAATATCTATGTGAATTATTTTTGTTAGATTATAAATACATTTGAGAAAGCTTAGATCTCATTTCTAAGTATAAAACTATATTATTGTCAACAATATAAAGTAAAAGAAGATGCATATATCAGCTGAATTTGTATTAAAAAAACAACAAAATAAAAAAAAAACAAGTATATATATTCAAGAAAAAACTGGAATGGCTATTGCCAAAGACTAAAAAATATAAAGACTCTTGAACTAAATTAGAGGCAAGAAAGGAATTGCCAAGAATGAAGAAGGCTTCACTCTTATTTCTATATATACTATCTATCTAATAACTATATAGCAACATTCTATATGACCTATAATATATGTCTAATTTGTAAAACAAGTATCAAACTTATAAGATAAGTTTCCTATATGTGTGCTAAGTACTTAGCTTATTCCACAAGCTACCAATATGTGCAATATGTGGCTAACTTGTTGGCCAAGTTTTTAATCTATCAATCATCTATAGATATGAATAAAGATGTAATTGCATCTATAAAGCTTCTAAAAACCTTCTTTATAAGATATTAGTAAATTAATCTAATTTTATTTATTTCTATCTATCTATGTTAATTAGATAATTATTAGATAAAATCTTATGTCTGTGACATAACTCCTCCTTCTAGGAACAAGTTCTATATTATATCCACGTTAATAATTCTTCCTTAAAAAGAAGAATTGTATCTTTCAATCTACCTTCATATAATTCTTCCTTAAAAAGAAGAATTATATCTTCTCTTTTGTTAGTGTTTTTAAATACAATGCTATAGCTTTTGTTGTTGTCATCTTCATCATCTTTTTTTGCAATCATTTCTTCATCTCCAATATAATTAGCTCTAGACAACATATGTGCTATAGCATTTTTTTTGCCTTTAATATATACTAGAATTGGATTAAGAGATTTGATAAAAGCTATCCATCTCAACATAGCAATATCTGGAGTTGAAATCATACCAAATAGAGGTAAACAATCAACTTCCAATATTACATTTGCTCCAATTAAATAATTCCTTTCTGCCTTTAATGCTGTGACAACTCCCCATAGTTCTCTTTTTACTTGTGGATAAGCTCGTTGTTGCTCAGTCAAAATCCTTGCTCCAAATCTAGTTGCAAAACGTCTTCCATTGATATCATCTTGATCAATAGTCCAACCTATAGTAATTGGACTAGTATCTACCATCATCACCACTAGTTGACCATTTTCATAGTCAATTTGCTTTAAAATTGATGGAAATCTTAGAATGTTCTTTAAAGACTCCATAGCTTCATTTTGATCTTTTTTCCACTTGAATTTATTTCCCTTCCATAAGAGTTTGTAAAGAGGCTCTGATATATGGGCAAAATGTGGAATCCAAATTTGATAGAAAATACATGCTCTCAAAAATCTTCTTACTTCAGTTATACTATTACAAGGCTTCATCTTAGCAATAGCATCAACCTTCTCCGGATTTGATTTTCTACCATAACTTCGACATAAATGATCTATAACAATGATTTCATCCATTTCAAACTTTGATTTGTCAATAGAAAAAGTTAGATCTACCTCTTCAAGTTCCTTCAAAATCTTCTCTACATCTTCAATGTGTTGTTTGATAAATTGCCTACAACCATTTCTATCAATTGTTGTATTCTTCACTTCTTCTTTACAACCTTTGATAGGAATATCATCAACAAAAGATATGGTCTTCTCAGGCACAAACTCCTTTAAAACTTGATTCATTATATTTTACATATGTGCCACTGAATTCGTAACTCCTTGAGGTAATGTGCACATACGAACCAAATCCAAAGGTGTCTTTATTGTTGTTAAATTTCTACTCTCTGCTGCAAGTTGAAATTGATCATATCTAGAATACAAGTCTTCAATTGAATAAATTGCATGCCCTGCAAATGCCTCAACAACTTCATCTATAATTGCTCCAGATCCTTTGTTCCTGATTTTCACACCATTGGCAGGTTGCATATCTTGAATAAATCTTAATGCTCTAGATTTCTTTGGCACCATAAATCAACAATTTGAATATGGACCCATCGATGGTTCTATAATTTCCATCTCCATCTTCTTATTAAGTAATTTAATTAATTTTGGTAGTAAAGCTCTTAGAACCAGAATGGATTTTAAATCCCACGATATATGTGGAACTGTAAAAATTACCATAGATGCTACCTCATTTGGATAAACACATCCTATTTCACTAGGTTTAGATGCAAATACCTTTCCATGTTTTAAAAACATGCTTTGAAATAAATACTTTTCATGTTTATTTAAAAACTCACCCCCTCCAATTTGCAACTTCTCAAGTATTTTTTTAGTAAATTGATGTCCAATTCCTGTAGAACTTCTTAATCCTGGCTCTTTTCTATCTCACTTGAAATAATCTTCAAAATTATTTGGTAGTTGAGTTGCTACCGGCTTTATTTTCTTTGCTACTGACTTATATTTGGCATTCACTTCAGCTTTATTTTTCTACTTACGGATATCAATGTCTTTACCATGATCTTTTAGAAATAGCAATATTTCTTTGTAAAAGCATTGATCATGGGCTTCAACCATAATACCTCTATTATCCATAACCTCCTCCATTTTTTTCAACCTTTCTAATTGATGTAATAGATTAGTTGGAAATCAAGTCCATTCTATTAATTTTGATATATTTTCTTCTTGTGAAATTATCTCCATTTTTTCAAAATTCTTTCTATTTTTCTTATTTTGGCTTTATATTTAGAATCCATTACATCCACACCTTTGAAATTCAAGATATTATGATCATTCAAATTCAAAATTCCATATCCATTCTAATATATATTGAGAAATATCTTAATAAATATATTACTTGCACCCGCGGATCAAGTCCATTCTCCACGTGTGTTTTCTAAAAATCCTAGAATCTCTCTTCAGTATCAAGAGGTTTTTCACGTAATTGATCTCTATGCCTCTTGTTTTCTGGCTTTACTATAAGGAATTGTATTGAGTTCCTTCCATCACAACTTCAAATCCTTGCATAGTGAGATCCATCATCTAGCACTTTAATTTCCATTCTTGAAGCTGTAATATATGGTTGACCAAGAATAATTGGATATGTGCCATGATCTTGAACAAAGAAATTCTGCTCTACTTCTACATTTCCAATCCTTGTCTTCGTCACAGGACATGTTCGAAACAATCCTCCCCTTTCATTATTTGCAGCTCTCAATATCCACCTATGGTTGGTATCTATAGGCCATTTTCCTTTCTCATATACTACCTTAGACATGATATTAATCTCTAAGCCATGATCTACCAAAGCATGGATTGTTTCATTCAAATTTTCAAGCTTAATCTGAGCTTTTGTAGTGGCTCTAGTCCAATAAGGATGAAAAAATCCTAAAACCTTTGCACCCTTTTTTCCATCACCATCATCAAAAGTGGCATAAACATGTACCTTTGCTTCTTTTTCCTCCATGTTGTAGATGGTATCCTTCTTCTTCTTTTGAAGTTGAAGAGAAAACATGTCTAAAACTTCCTCTTTTAAATTAACAGGCATACCATCATTCATAACTTTTTCTTCAATCTCATGACTCACCTTATCATCTTCTACAATCATAATCCTTTCAAAGCTTGACTTACATTCAATAGAAAATACTTGGCCAATCTCTTCGTCCTCCTCTTTAGTCAAACAAGTATCAATGGCACTTGTCATCACTGTCTCTACTGTTATTTGGCGTTTCCTCTTGATAACATCAATAATCAACTTATGGAAGTCTTTCTTTGCAATTCCTAAGACCTCCCATAAGGTAAATTCAACTTTTGCATCCAAAATCCGTCCTTCCAATATTCCTTTCAAATCAATAGAATTTTCAATATTAGATTGAAGCTTATAAGTAAGGCCTTTGGTTTTACCTTTCTCTATGTCCTTCTTCTTCTCCTTACCCTTTTTCATATTGTCTTCCATCGTTTGCTTTGGATTTGATGCCTCCTTTGATTGTAAAGATGAAAGGATATTTTGTGGTGGTTGATTTATTGTTGGACTTTCTTTTGTCCTTTCTCCTATACCACCACATTTTTGTGTTTGCTTCTTATTCATTGGTTCTTCATCTTCATCTTCTACATTCCTTCCTCTTTTTACTTCCACATAGATATTTTGAAAGTCTTCATTTTCCCTTTTTTTGTCTAAAAAGGCTCTGATGCTAACTGCATCAACTAGATCATCCCATCCTATTTTTTCTTTAATGGCGTGAGCTCCTCTAATCACAGTCTCACGATTCTCAAGACATGGAGCTTCAAAATTATTTTTCCAAGCCACAATTTGAGAAGAATCTGCATTACCTGAATCTCTTGATTTAGGCATCATCATTCGATCTTCCATTAATTTTTTTATTCTTCCTTTGGCAAAGTTAGTATCCAAAGGAAAATCAATAGATGCATCTCTAATTCTTCCGTCTTTGAAGGTAATGATGCCTTTCTTCATGGCATCACCAAATGATTCACAATCACTATGTTAGTGATCAGAATCATCACAACAAATGCACCTCATGACATATCCCCTCTGTCTTCCAGAAGTTTGACAGATACCTGGCTTTGTACTTCTTTTTAAAGCACTCATCTCCACTTTCAACTCCTTCAATCTTTTCATCAATTCCTCTAGAGTGTTCTCATCTAAAGCCTTACCCTTTGAAGAGCTTGATGGTATCATTGAAGAAGTCCTGATAGTTGGTGGTGTTGTAGCTTCCATCTTTATTCCATATCCCCTAGCCTTTACCTGCTGTTGCTTTGCAATAAGACTTACTACATCCTCTAATTGTCTCTAATTGGTACTAAAACCTCCTTCAGCTGCTCCATCTTGAAGAAGAAGTAATAGTCTATCCTCTAAAGCTTCATTTGTAGCTTGTAGAAACAACTCTAACTTTCTCACTTCAAGAATCCTCTTCTCTGTTAGTGAGAGTTGTCCAAACTTCTTTTCAAATTCTCTTAACAACTCATTTGGTCCTATATTGTTACTTGGTTGTTGTTCCACCCAATCAAAGAAATTCCTTTTGGACATTCTTTTTTTCATCTTCATCAAAAAACTCATCTCGAAGCCTCTCTTCAAATTTGGCCCAAGTAATCTCAAAATTATTTTGATGAAGATATTTCACCTTATCTCTGATCTCTGATACAACTGCCAAGTCAAATGTCTCTATCATCTTCTCCTGTGAAATTTGATAGATTTCCATCTCACAAGTATAATTCCTTAAAAACTTTGAAATGTTCTTCCCATAGAATCTTTCATTCTTAGAAATAAGAGCTTTCAAAGCTTTTGTAGCTCCTTATCTAGCTGCATTGGTAACTTCTTGCCCCATAAATATTTGCATGGCCCAAAAGAATTCCTTTGCAAAGTTTTGACTACCTCTTTAAGCTTGACTACCACTGGTTCTACTATCCCCCATCTTGCCTAAAAAAAATCTTGAAGCTTTAGAGCTCTCTCAATAGAAGTACCAAATGTCCTGATAAGAGTCTTAGCCCTAAGAAACATTGGGTCTTTTATGCCTCTAGTTTCTTAAGTGTAAGATGAGATTCATAAAGTTCATAAAATTGAAGAATTTACATAAAAAACATACTTTATTAAACCTAACATATTCTGCCTTTAGAAACCTGCCCTCAATTTTGCTCATAAATCCTAGGATATCACATCAATTGAAGCAAAATTTAAATACAAAGTACTTAAGGAAGTAAGGAAGCAAATTCCATAAACCTTTTGATTATAGCTCATGTGGTTAGAGAGAACCATGTTGTCAAAGTAATCCCTCCATGCTGCCTTTGATTCTGGACCTCCTTTGCTTCACACCTTCATTGCTCCTCATTAACAAAAACCTAAGTATTGAAATATAATAGACTTGTTTCTTGCTTTATGTTGTAAACATCCTCTAATTTTTGCTCCAAAATTCCTCTTTGAACTAGAGTTATAGACTTTGTCCTTCTCTTTTAATTTTGTCTTCTAACAACTCTAGATCCGACCACAAATTTCCTCATAATTCTTTAAACATAATTCCAATAGCAATCACTATTTTGTACAACTTAATAGACTCATATATCTATAAACTCCAATAAATTTTATTCAAAATGCTACTGTGATCACAAAGATATGCTCTCTCAAACTTCACTGACTTGGAGATAGACCCCTATTACTTTAAAAGAACATAACATTTTATTCATAAGACAAATAAATATCAAACTTACTCTCATCTCTTTCCTAACTTATTTAGATCATGTCTATCAAATTTCACACTCAAATTCATCCTCTAACTCTATTTATATCCAAAAAACCCACACACACACTCTGCCCATACAAACCCCAATTCTGTCTTCATTCTATTTCTCTTTTCTTCTAAACCTGGTTATAATTTCACTCATAACTCTTTGCTCAAAGATCATATTGACTTAAGATTTTGACACAAAGTAGTTAACTCTATAAGGAACAAAAATCCAACAAATTTCGCCTCTAGAGTCTAAGTGGTTCTGAAGAGCCAAGGCCCGAAATTTAGTAACCTCACTGCCCTAGTCTTAAACACTTGCAACTTTGACGATTCATATCTCCCTTGATATTTAACCAAAAGATATGAAAATTATTTTTATATATTTCTTATCTTGTCTACTACAAAACTACAGAAAATTACACTTAAAATCTTCTCCAAGCTCCCTCTATACACCAAAACATACACTATCTATAAAAAAAATCCTATGCACCTTCAAAAGAATCCCCCTCTCCTTCTTCTTCACGACCCCTCCTTGTCATCTCCGCCTAGTCTTCCTTCTTTCCTTGGTCAAAGAGACACCTCAGCCATGTCTTTCTACCTCTTTAATCTTTTCTTTTGGATTAACTTGAAGAAATCTCACTTTTTAAGGTAAATTTCTATTCTATCTTCTTATTATTATTTTTCTACCAACTTCTCTTCTAATTTCAGTCCACAACATTTAAGTTTAGATCTAAGATAGAAGAGAATAAAGATAAAGTAGATCTAAGATAAAATAAAAGAAAATCTAACAAGTTAAAAAAAATAATTAAGATTAGATTAGAGATAAAAAAGAAAGAATTACATCCTACACTGCCAAGTCAAAGAAGCTTGTGTGATTAAGTTCTTAGCTACTTTGGAGCTGACGTGTGTTCGAATCCACTTGACTTCACTATAGAAATCCTTGGCTTCATGACTTGGTACTGCTAATAGAAATTTCAATAGGAAATTAGTAGTTTGGCCTACCTATCATCCTTGAGCTTGTGATAAATATTATAACCCCCTAGATAATGTGGTTATAACCACAATCCCTTCTATTTTTCATCCTCTCTTCTTTTAATCTTAATCTTTTTATTTTAACACATTCTTTTATATCTTTCACACTATGTTTTAATTTACAACGTGACAACGGTAAGAGATGTCCAATGCTTTTTGGGATTTGCCAATTATTATCAAATCTTCATGAAAGACTTCTTTCAAGTTGTAGCTCTACTTACACGTTTGACCTGTAAAAACAAACTCCAATGGAATCAAGAAGCGAAAGCAGCATTTGAAACTCTGAAGACATCATTTGTTTCTACACCAATCTTATATTGTGTTGACTTTTCCAAGGTATTTTTTATGGAAACAGACGCATCATACTTTGCCTTGGATGCGATTTTGTCACAAATGGGAATAGATGACAAACTTCATTTAGTAGCTTTTCATTCAAAAAAATTCTCAGCAGCCGAGATCAATTATGAGATCCATGACAAAGAACTTTTTATAATTGTGGATTCCTTTCAAGAATGGCGTCATTATCTAGAAGGTGCTTCTAGTCCAATCATCGTATATACGGATCATAAGAACCTCGAGTATTTCATGTCGACACGCATGTTGAATCATCGTCAAGCTCATTGGAGTATGTCTTTGTCAAGATTCAAGTTCATTAATACTTATCAGCCAAGAAAACAACAAGGTTTGTCTAATGCTCTTTCTAAACGTTTTTATTTTACACCAAAAGAAGGAGATACAGCTTTTAAACAACAAAGAACAGTCCTCTTGAAAGCGGAGCAATTTCATCTTCGAGCAATGAAATCAACATTGATTGTTGATTCAACTTTTCTCAAGCAAATTCAGTCAAGTATGTCCTTAGACCCTCTTGTTCATGATATCAAGAATAATTCTTTTAAGACTCATGATTCTTCTAAATTCAAGTTCAAAAATAACCTACTATATTTTGAAGGACGCCTATATGTTCCAAAAGGAGAAGCATGTTTACATGTTCTTCAAGCACATCATGATTTTCCAGCAGCAGGACATTTTGGATACAAGAAGACTTTGGAACTTCTATCAAGAGATTTTTGGTGGCTTCAAATGTGGAAGGCAATCAAAGACTTTGTATATATCTGCTCAAGATTCAAGATTCCTGGTCATCGATCTTTTGGGCTTCTTCAGCCATTATCGATTCCAGAACAACTATGGTCTTCTGTTTCTATGGATTTCATCACAGATCTTCTAAACTCAAGATCTTATGACTCTAAATTTGTGATAGTAGATCGATTCACCAAGATGGTACATTTTGTGCCATGCACAAAATCTATCACAGGTGAAAAAATAGCTAAGCTTTTCATTGATAATATCTATCGCTATTATGGATTATCTAAGGATATTATATCAGATAGGAGAACTCAATTCATGTCAATACTTTGGAGAACCTTTTTCAAGATCTTAAAAGTAGACATAAAGCTATCTTCAACTTTTTATCTTCAAACTAATGGACAAATAGAATACGTGAATCAAGTCTTGGAACAGTACTTAAGGTGTACCATCAACTACCAACAAGATGATTGGATAGCTCTTCTACCATTGGTAGAATTTGCTTATAATAATACAATACATTCTTCTACTCAACAAACACCTTATTTTGCCAATTATGGTTACCACCCACGACTTGATGCTTTTGACTTTTCAAAAGTTGATAATCCAACGGCAAAAGATTTGGTAAATTGTTTGTCAGAGCTACATGCAATAATGAAGGTGGAATTAAAAGAAGTTCAAGAATGACAAAAAATAAATGCACATGCGTATTGCAAGGAACAACCATAATTCAACGTGGGAGATAAGGTATGATTACTTCATCGCAATATCAAGACTACTCGTCCTTGTGATAAGTTGGACTATGGTAGACTTGGACCTTTTCCTATTACTGAACAAATCAATCTAGTTGCATATCGATTACACCTATTAGAGTCCATGAAGATCCATCCTGTATTCCACGTGTCACTACTTGAGCCATAGAAGATAGTGGATATACAAGAAAGAAGACAAATGCCATTGCCTTCTATAGAAGTCGACAAAGATGAAGAATTTGAGGTTGAAGAGATTTTAGATTCAAAGCGGTGCCGAAATCAACAGGAATATCTTGTACATTGGTGCGGATACGATATTAATGAATGCACATGGGAGCCATCTAAGAATCTAGCAAATGCATCAATAAAAATCAATACATTTTATTGGCGACATCCGTCAAAATTAAGATAAAGAATGAAAAAAATCTTTGCTATAAAGCAAAGCAGGTTCTATAGAGATTTCATCCTATCTTATATATTGTTTGTTATTTCTTTAGATTTATTTGTGTTAAAGAGATGGAAGATCAACAATTTGCAAATTCAGCTCAAGAGCCATTATTTGCTGATTTACCAAACGAAACATTATGATTATCACAACCTTCTAGAGGACGGAGTAGAAATGAAGACCCTCAAGAACAACATGTCCTTCCTCAGATTGATGGTGAAATACAACGTGTTTAATATCACGATGTTGGAAGAGACTCCCAATGTTTGGTGATACTTTTAGAGGTAGGAAGTATTCTTGATGGTGTTCTTAATGTTTTTTTTGAAGAGAGTTATCAAGGCCTCAACAATGATCAAATAACAGGGTGGTCCTCTCGCCCTGATATGGAATATTATCAATGGCTGAAAGGACCTATCAACTACTTTCGAAGGGAACAAAGATCAGAGTATGTGGCAAGCACAATTCGATGTATCTTGGACTTCCTCAACATATAATCACTGCTCCTCGTGGAACTCGTCCCTAGAAGGGGGGATAATGTTACGGACATAAGATTTACTCTAGTAATTAATTAAGTAATATAGACCAATAGAAATAGATAAAATAAATTGATTTGATAATATGTGATAGAGAAGCTTCCTAGAAGCTTTATAGATGCGGAATCACCTTTATATATGTCTATAGGTGATTGGTAGGTTGGAAACTTGGTCAACAAGGTAGCCACATGGCGCACATGTTGGTAGCTTGTAGAACAAGCTAGCCATGTATTACACATATTGATAGCTTGCGGAATAAACCAAGTACGTGGCACACATGTAAAAAACTTATTATACAAGTTTGACATGTGTCTTATAAATTTGACATGTGTATGAGGTCTTATAGAATATTGCCACGTAGCTCTTAGTTAGATAGTATTTATAAAGGCAAGAGTGAAGCCTTCTGCACTCTTGTCAACTCCTTTTCTAATCCTAGTCTAGTTTCAAGAGTCTTTATGTTTCTAGTCTTTGATAATAGCCATTTCAGTTTTCATTTGAATATACATACTTTCTTATTCCTATTTTGTGACTTTGCTTTGATATAGTTTTTATTAGATTATATATCTTTTTTTAATTTATGTCCTTGATACTTGAAACTTTTATTATTCTACACCAAATAAATCCAATAAATTTTTGTCTCAAATTACCAAGTAGCATGCACATTCATCCAATCTTTCATATCTCACTTTTAGAAACCTATTATAAATCAAATATTGTTGGAAGAATTATTGCACCTACATCTCCAGTTGCAGTCAATCTAGAGATTGAATACGAGATAGATGAAATATTAGATTCACATATAAGACATGGACGATTGGAATACTTCATCCATTGGAAGGGCTATGGAGTTAACAAAAGAACATGGGAATCCTTAGATAATCTTAAGAATGCACCTAAGAAGGTTCACCAATTCCATCAACAATATCCTAAAAAACCTAGATTCAATGGTCATTGAAGATTTCGTGGATAGTAACATTTTTTGGTTTCTTATCAACAAGAAAAGACCAATCTGAAAAGAAGAAAGCCACGCCAAGACCTGCACTTGTATTTTCCTAGGATAGAATAGATCTTGCTAGAAACTCATTAATTATTATGTCAAATCTTTGCGTTTCAAGGGAATTGCAAGAATAAGAGTCAGAAGATTATTCTGCCATATTAGCAACTAGAGAATCATTGCAACTTTCACAATCTGTTAGGTTTGAAGAACATGGACAAGATGAAGAAGGAGTATCCCAATGTCAAGTAAGGCTATTTCAAAGGTCCTATTGAACTGATAACCAACGAACAAAAGACGGAATATGTTGCTTCTCTACTTTGACAAATTCTAAAATTTTTACGCATGTGATTTGATCATCAAATTGCTTTGGCTCCTCATGAAACTCGTTGCTAGAAGGGAAGGTGATGTCACGGACATACTTTAAGCCAATACTAGAATTTTTTGTAATCTTCTAGAACCTTCTATAGTTTTCTAGAATATTCTAGAATCTTTTAGAATCTTCCTCAACCTTCCAAGACTTCTCGTGGACTTTTTAGAGTCTTCCAAAATCTTCTTCAAACTTCTAGAATATTCTAAGATATTCTTAGGACCCTCTAAAATCTTCTTCAACCTTGTAAGACCTCTCGTAGATTTTTTAGAATCTTCCAAAATCTTCCTCAGGCTTCTAAAATATTCTAACATACTCTTAGAAGGTTCAATAGGACATAAGTCCTCATAGTATAAATAAGAGGCAAGACTGAGGAGCACCTCAGTCTTGCCAACACAAGTCTTAAAGCAATCCAGAGTGTTGACTTGTTCTTGATATTAATCTAGTTTCGGGAGGCAGAACTAGACTGTAGTGGCAATCAAGGTTTCTATCCAATGAAACTTGGGCTTCTCAATGCTACAAGCCACTGGAACTCTGGAGGATCGCTTGACAAGGTGTATGCGTAGGTTCTTGTTGCTTGGAAACTCTGTGCTTTTAGAGGACTCCTCAGGCACCTTAGAGGAAAGCAAGGGGAGAGAACTCCCTAAGCGGGGTAAGACTGATGCAGACCTGGACGCCTTCTTCTCAAACCCTCCTTCTGGGTAATTGGATGAGTCATACGAAAGAGGAGAAGCGTCTTGCTTTTCAGAGCAATCAACTCTCAGGCCTGGCCAGAAGTGACTGCTGTGGTCACAAAGTCCATTGAGACTTGGTCGGGTTTCGATCGAAAAAATCCTCGATCCAGTGACAATGAGAATCCTCCAAGGGAAAAAATATTTGTTATAGGTGCTTCTCCCAAGAGAAACGTTCAGGTATGATGAGACAGCCACCCTCACCTGTGCCATCCCAACCGCTGTAACAGACGTAAGCAAAGTAGACGTTCTGCGCTTCGGGAGCCAGAACTAGACTGTAGTGGTGCTGGGGGCACCCTCGACCACACACGGGTAAATCATCTACGAGTGTGAAGAAGGGTGGAGATCTAAGCCATAGAAATCCACTCAACCAGGGGAGAGGATGGGACATTTCACGACGAGGTCCAAGCCACGACCATGGCTCCAGAACAGCGGTGGTAAGGGGACGGGTAGCGATGTGGGAGAGGATCAGTGAGAGTCGCACCAAAATTGAACAGATGCTCGGGAGCGCCCTTCTGTGACATGTTCTGTGGTTTCGAGAAAAAACTATTCATGCAACTTGACACGGAACAACATCCGACGAGGTCTCGGTCCGTGAATGCCCACCTTCGATCTCGACATTCATTTTCTTGGTTTCAAAGCGGTGCCTACGCAAGTTGCAAATACCAATGTCTGAATGACTTCTCCATCGTTAACTGCGGAGGCCGTGGTTGTGTTTACAACACAACAGCACCTGCATCAACATTCTAGTCAGAATGTTTCAGGGATGTACGTTTTGAGCAACTTGCTGCAAATGCAGTTACAGTGTGAAGAAAGAGTTATCATTCAGAGGGTGGATAAACGGAACTGACAAGAATCAAATAAGAAAGCAAAGGTTGCTTGCACTGCGTGGTAATATTTATTGCGTGAATGTTACGGTGGTGTTAAATAATGTTATACAACTTTAGGAAGAATCCTACTTCTCGTGGCAAATCAACAGTGAGGAACGGTCAAAGTAACATAGTCCAGTATCTTTTATTAGACATCAATAAAACAAAATCTGGACCAAATAGAAATGAGCAGAACTTTTATAAATCCCAAGTTTCCAAAACGAGCAAAAAGATAAGACTCCATGTCGCATCTCAACGAAATTCTGCACCCTTTGTCAACTGGTGAAGGATTATTCCGGTGGTACTATGCAGATTCCTTACACATTCTGTAGCACCTGAACAGTCTTAGGGATTCTTTACACACTTAGGGGACAAGAATAGAGGCTATAATTTTTAAATTCTTTGATTGATTTAAAATGATAAGTTTTATTTTTTGGTTCAATATTGAATAAACTAGTGCAAAAGTCTACAAAGAAAAGGTGGAGAAATAGTGTTGATTCTTACAATTTGTGGTAGATATACCACAGGAGGTGGATATTTGAGAAGCTTAACTTGAAATTCATAAAATTAGCATTAAAATAATATTTTTATTTTTTAAAATATTTGTCATTATTATCAGAATCAAGATATAAGTTGACATATTTTGACTTATAATAAAAGAATGATTTGATCTATTGTATGGTCTTATATTACTTTATATTATATCCAAAGATCAAGGCTACCAAAAGAGAGGTTTTACTTTCACCAAATAAAGAGCCTTATAAAGATTTTTGTACCATGAACTTTCAAAATAGATTAATAAGAATAAAGAATCTTGATTTGACTTTATAAAAAAGGAGAATATGAAGGTTAATGTCAAAGATATGATAATACAGAACAAGAGACTTGAACTGGAATAAGGTTTCCAGAAGAAACCAATAAGAACTTGAACTAACTAGATGAGTACATGAACAACATCAAGATAGGTGAGCTAGAATTCTAAGAGATATATTGTCGAGATTGAAAAACTCTTTATCCTTGATCCCTATATATATTCCTATCTAAGATGCTTTCAAAGCAATTTCCATCAAACTAAGAAGCTTCTTGAATAGCTTCTATTAATTAGGAAGCTTCTTGAGCTCCTTCTACTAACTTGGAAGCTTCTTGGCCTTCTTCTATTAATAGAGAATCTTCTTGTTCTCCTTCCATTAACTAGAAAATTTCTCAACCGACTTTTATCAAGTAGGAAACTTCTCAATTGACTTTCACTAAGTCAAGACGATTCTAGAATATTCTAAAAGGTTCTATGAACCTCCAAAGTATATGTCCGTAATATCACCCCCTTCTCTAGTCACAAGTCTCAAGAAGAACTTGATCTTTTTATATACGTAAGAAATCAAGAATATGTTATACTAGTGAAGCTATATGTTCTGTTCTCCGTCCTTGAGCAATGGATTCTATTGGTCCTTGAAGAAATCGCCTATGGCCTTAAGCTAGTACCTTCATTATTAAAATATCCCATCTAAGGATTTGATCTTCATTACAGCCTTCAAAACATCTTCCAAACAAGATCTTAAGACTAAAAAGATTCATCTTTCTAATTGTAAGCAATATCACTAAAGCTCAAGCATTGAAATCAAGACTTGTATAGTTGGATCTTACTACTAATGGCTCCAATTGAAGTTGTACTTGGCACTGAAATATATTGTCTTCACTTTGTTCAACTAAAGGCTATGAAAGTTATACTAATTTGTTTGAAGCTTATGTGGCAAATAAATCTTCTGAGTCTTGTTCTTTCTTATGAAACAAGACTATGTGCTAAAATTTTGTCACATTAGGATTTTAGATTTGTGAGATATAAGAAAAATATTGCTCAAGTGTCTCTAAGCTAAGGTTTTAAGTACTTGCTAGGAATTTTGAAATATTAAATAATCAAAAATGGATTTATGATTGATTCTTTTTTAGGGTGAAATTTAAAAAGATTGTCTATAATTTGAAAAAAAATTCATAGAAATTAAATGGTTAGATCAAGAGTTATTGGACTCTAAAGATTAAGAAGAAATAAGTCGTTGCGGGTGAATAAAGTTTTGAAGAATTTTTGTAGAAATTTGAACCCTTTTTGTACAAACCTATTTGAATATAAGAGAGTTTATATATACAACTTCTCTTTTGTAAGATTGTTGTATTATTTGTCCTTTTTATTAAGGACAAATCACTTGTTGGAGTTTAACCAATAAGTTTCAAATAAACCTTCTATAGCCAGATACCCATTGTATTCCCAGATAGAAGTTCACGCTATACGACAGTGTATTCTATAGATCAAGCTTCATATGATATCAATAGTTGGAATAAAATAGTGTTTGCTGAATTGAGGCATCAACAATATTATTATATATAAACTCTCCTAATAGTAGATACAAGATCCAATTGTCTTGTTGATAGTTAATGTTGCATCGTAAATATTGCTCCAAAATTTACTTAACTTGTTTTGTTTGGCCATTAATTTGAGGATGGAAAACCAAAGAAAGTTTAATATCCACCTTTAATATTTCAAAAAGACATTTCTAGAACTTAGATATGAATTGGGATCCTTGATCAGATACAATATCATCTAGTAGGCCATAATATTAATATATATTGTCAAAAAAGAGCCTTGCCATTTCTTCACTAGATGCAATCTTTTTGCAAGGAATGAAATGAGCCATTTTTATAAGTCCATCAACTACTACAAAGATGCTATCTAATGAATTGGATAATGGTAGATTTATGATGAAATCCATTGAAATAGAAAACCATGACCATCTTGAAACACTCAAAGATTGTAAGAGTCTATACGGATGATGTCAAGAATTTTTAGACCTTGAACAAATATTGTAAGAGAGCACAAAGTCCTTCACTGCCATTCATAGTTGAAGCCACCAAAAATTTTGAGAAATAAGTTTCAAGGTCTTATTAAATCTAAAATGACCTATAGTTGAAAAGTCATGGTAAGATTGAAGAACGTACAATTATATTGGTCCTTTTGAAATAAACAAACGTTCTTCAACGTTGTTGTAGTAGAGAGAATTTGCCTCAAGAAAGTACTTGGTTTTTGGCTACCTTTAATTACTCAACTAAGATCTACGTATAATAAAACCTCTAAATTTATATAAAAACCTCTTTTATAGGGCTATTACATCCATTACATAAGTCTTATTTCCTCAAAATACTCAAAATACAACAAATACTTTAAAACCCTCATTCCCCCATAGGAAGGGAATTTTTTCCGAATTTCATTAATCTATAACTTTTAATCCAACTATCAAAATCTACTCAAAATTTATATATAGTGCTGATGCTTTCTTTACAACTACCACTACAAATTTCAACCATTGATTCATTACCAATCTTTAGATATTGTAAAAGCCCTAGTAGTAGCTTCAAATCCTTGTTTATAAACACCTGTGTACTAAATTCTTCATATCTCACAATCTAAAAGTTTAAATCCTATGAAACAATAATGCATAGCTTTTTAGCATAATAATACAGCTTCTTAAAAAATTTGAGACAAAAAATTCAACCAAAAACTCAAGATATGGCAAACCCCATTATTATCAACAAAAAGGCCTACTAACTATCTTGGAATTCAATCTACTATCTTTGACTCCCAATATCTCTTTATTTAAAACATTAAATGTAGTAATTAATCCACATAAGGTGTAGATCTTAAAATCATCTCTCTAGTTGCACCTCTTCAACTCCAAAAGCTTTCATACAACTCCTTGAATCCTCAAAAGAATGACAATAGGTACAATTTATACACCTTAATTTCAAGCGCCTACTTCTCCCTCATTAAAACTCCAAATCCTTCGATTTTTATACCAAAATTATAATATAAAAAATTAGCTTTCTAACCTTAATCTTTGATTTTCAAATGCCTTCCCTAAAGTTGCCAAAACCCTTGTTCTCCTTGTAGGCAGCCTCCTCAAAGCCTATTGAGCATGACCATTAACCAATAGGAATGAAGAACTTCACCCCTTGTCTTCATTCATCCACAATTTGTCTTCTTCCTTCTACATAGGCCTCTTAGTAGTTTAATTCTTCTTCTTTGGATCTCAATTGCCTCTTAAGGCTTTATACTAAACATTTAGGTCCTATATAATTTAAACACCATAATCAAATTAAGTAAAAATCTAAAATAAATTTTCTTACACCAACTCTCTTTTATTTACTTTTCTAACTATTCTAACACATATTAGAACCTATGAATATATTATATATTTTGATTGGATTTTACATATTGTAAGCAATTATAATACGACAATATATAAAAGGTCTTCTTCAAGTTTGAACTTATCAGCATTTTTTTTCAAGCGATGTTTGACATCAAGGGCAAAACCATCATTAGTAGTTGTAGCATGCATCTCATTGAAGAAACTAGAATCAATATACACCAATTTAATAGTAGTGCAATGATAAAATTGCTCCGATTTCAACAAAGTTATATATAGTTGATCAAATGCTGCCTCTCCTGCCCTTGATACAAGATATGATCTCCTTGATAATGCATCAGACAGTTCTTATTGCTTCCCAAGTTGATAAGTGATAATAAAATTAAATCGAGATAGCAACATATTCTATCGAGCTTGGCGACAATTAAAAATCTGACTTGACATCAAATATTCTAAGTTCTTATGATTTATATATATATTTCCAGGATGCATTGCTCTTTCAAGAAAATGACACCATTCTTGAAAAGAATCTACAATAGCAAGAAGTTCCTTATCATGGATTTCACAATTAATTTTGATATTAAAGAATTTTTGAGAATAAAATGCAAGAAGATGGAATTTATATTCTATACCCATTTATGAAAGTACGGCCCCTAGTGTAAAATCCAAAGCATCAATCTGTTTAGGATATGAACTAAAATAGATGCATAAATTAATGAAAATTATGTCAAAAGAAAATAACAAGATAGAAATATAAAAATATGTATATTCAAGAAGAAACTATAATGGCTATTACCAAAGACTAGAAAATACATGAGACTCTTCAACTAGACTAGAAGCAAGAAAGGAATTGACAAGAGTAAAAAAGACTTTATTCTTGTTTCTATATATACTATCTATTTAAGAGCTATGTGGCGACATTCTATAAGACCTCTTATATGTGTCTAATTTACAAGACACATGTCAAACTTGTAAGATAAGTTTCCTATATGCCCGCCACGTACTTGGCTTATTCCATAAGCTACCAACATGTGTGACATGTGACTAGCTTGTTGGCCAAGTTTCTAACCTATCAATCACCTATAGACATGAATAAATGAGATTCTCCATCTATGAAGCTTCTAAGAAGTTTTTCTATAAGATATTATTAAATTAGCTTATTTTACCTACTTCTATTAACTAAATAATTTTTGGAATAAATCTTAAGTCCGTGATATTATCCCCCCTTCTAAAGACGAGTTCCACAAGGAGCGTTGATTACATGTTGAGAAAGTCCACAATACGTTGAATTGTATTTATCACATACTCTGATCTTTGTTCCCTTTGAAGGTAGTTGATAGGTCTTTTCAGCCGTAGATAGTGTCCCATATTAGGACAAGAAGACCACCTTATTATTAAATTATTATTAAGGCCTTCATAACTTCCTTTAAAAAAAACATTTAGAACACCATCAAGAGTAGTTTCTACCTCCAAAAGTATCACTAAACATCAAGAGTTTCTTCTAAGGTCATGATATCAAACACGTTGTCGTATGATGTGGACTTCTATCTAGGAATACACTGGGTACTTGGCTGTAGAGAATTTATTTAAAATGTCCTTAAGTTTATAAGTACTGACTTCAACTCCCAATATCTCCTTCATCCTAATATGAATTTCATCAAGCTGCATGTGAAAAATATAGCTGTGAAAGTGCTCTCTCCAACTCCAGTCGCCGATTCTTAATTGCTCACTATGTGCATGAGTTATATCCAAAAGAGTGACAATAGGTTCAAAATCGACACCTTAACTTTGATCGCCTATAACTTCTTCATAAAAAATGCAAATCACACAAAATTTGCACCTAAATCAGATCCAAAAACCTCAACCTTATGATCCTAGCCTTTGATGATCGACTCCCTTCCAAAAACAAACCCTAACTCCTAATAAACCCTCGGGCAGCCTCCTTGAAGCCCATTGGGCATGATTTTTGACCAATTAGAATAGAGATTTCTATCATCCACCTCTTTTCATCCACATAGATGGCCAAACTATCCTTTTTATACTAAAAACCCTTTTCTAACCCTTCTTTTTATAAGATTTACATACTTTGTGCTTTAAGCACTAAATAAAAGAAATAAACTAAGATTTTATAAGTCACTAAAGTCTAACAAAAGTGACTTAAGATATATATAAGTTATTGTCAATATAAATCAACCTCAAAATCACTACCAAAAAGAAATCAAGATTGTATAAACCTCATTAATAGTCTTATTAAGTAGATTCCTTCTAAACTAATAATCTAATCATATTTTTGTAACCAATAAAATCCACTGTTATAGCTTTCACTTAACTGCATAGTAAGTTATACATTAAATATATCTGTACAATTTTTTTCACATGGTAGCCAAACCACAATACGACATCCACTCCCTCCAAACCCGCACATTCTCCGGTATGCACTAAGAAGAGTTGAAGATGTGGTTAGCATCATACTATTTCTTCAGCAATATCCTCTTCAAAACCCTGTTCTTTTTCAACATCTGTAAAGAAGTCAATCTCTTCTTTTATATCTTCATGTGTTATATCTTCACCCCATTGTTTGAAGAATTTTATGCATTTTCTTGCAATTGGAACTTTAAGGTGTGTTCCATCTAGCTCCCTTAATACATATGTGGCATTATTTAAAACATTTACAACCATATAAGGTCCAAACCAGCGTTTAGAAAATTTTCTAAGCATACTATGTTGGTTATCCAAGCTACTATCATACACCAAAATTCAATCACCTTCTTGAATTTTTTTTGGCCTTAATTGATGTTACTTGTCAAACCTATCTTTGTTTTTGATTCGTGCCTCTTTTAATTTAATAACTGCTTTTTTTATATCTTCTGATTTTATCTCCAATTGATGGATTCAAAGTGCAAGAAGTTCTTCTCTAGACACATTGTCTTATCAAAGTAAAACATTCCAAGTATATATTTGCTCTTCAATCGGCATAATAGGCTTTTGTCCTTATATCAATTCCACGGGCATATATCCAGTTACTGAACTATGAGTAGTATGATCAGCCCATAGAGCAAATGGTAATAATCTTGGCCATTCTTTTGTCCTTCTTTTACATGCTTTAACAATGGCTTTTACTATCGGATGATGATTTTGCTCACTTTTGGCATTACTCTCCGGATTATACGCTGTTATAAGTGTAAGCTTGATCCCACATCTTTCAAAAAATTTCCTTACCTCATATGTATCTAATTCCCCATGATCAGTAGTAATCTTCCCAAAACATCCGTATCTACAAATCACATCCTCTAATAAAAATCTACAAACTCTTTCAGTGAATTTTGTTGGTAGAGCTCTTCCCTCCACCTGGTTGCATAAATCTTCTCGTGCCAAAACCAAGTATCGCATTTGCCATAATCCCATAGGCATAGTAACTAAATCTACCACCCATTTATAAGGTATTACTAGAGGATATGTAGGATACAATCCGTCTTTGTGTCGAATCTTTGAATACATTTGATAAGTTTGACATGATTCCACAAACTTTACTACATCTCTATACATATTACGCCACTAATATTTTTCTTTAAGCTTGTTAAAGGTAGCATAAATATCTCTGTGATCAGCCCATAAGCTATCATGGAATTCATGAATCAATTGCTCTTGTATTTCCTTCTTGCAAATTATTCTTTGTACTATATCACTGTCCCTTTTACATCGCTATCGTATTGTAATTACTTACAGTATGTAAAATCCACTCAAAATGCATAATATGCTTATAGATTTAGATGTGTGTTAGAATGATTAATAAAATAAATTAAAAGGAGTTGATGTAAGAAAATTTATTTTAGATTTTTACTTAGTTTGGTTATGGCTTTTAAATTATATAGAACCTAAATATTTACTATAAAGCCTTGAGAGGCAATGGGGGTCCAAAGAAGAAGAATTAAATTACTAAGAGGCCTATTTGGAAGGATGAAGACAAAGAGAGGATGAATGAAGACAAGGGATGAAGTTCTTCATTCCTATTGGTCAATGGTCATGCCCAATAGGCTTTGAGGAGGCTGCCCGCAACAAGAATAAGGGTTTTGGCAACTTTAAGGAGACCATTTGAAAATCAGAGACTAGGATTAGAAAGCTTGTTTTTTGGGCTACAATTTTGATATAAAAATTCAGGGATTTGGAGTTTTAATGAGGGAGGAGTAGGCGCTTGAAGTTAGGGTGTACATATTGTACCTACTGTCACTCTTTTGAAGATTGAAGGAGTTGTATGAGAGCTTTTGGAGATCGGGAGGTGCGGCTAGAGAGATGATTTCAAGATATACATCTAGTGTAGAAGAACTATTACAATTGGAGTTCTAAATAAGGAGATATTGGGAGTCAAAGACAGCAGATTGAATTCCAAGGCAATAAGTAGACTGTTTTGTTGATAGTGATGGGATTTGCCATATCTTGAGTTTCTGAACGAATTTTTGTTTAAAACTTTCTAAGAAGGTGTATTATTATGCTAAAAAGCTATAAATCAAAGTTTCATAGCATTTAGACCTTTAGATTGTGAGATATGAAGAATTTAGTACACAAGTATTTGTAAACAAGGGTTTGAAGCTACTGCTAGGGTTTTAGTGATATCTAAAGATTGATAATGAATCAATGGTTGAAATTTGTGGTGGTAGTTTTGAAAAATACATCAGTACTTCATGATAATTTGAAGTGGATTTAGACGGTTGGATTAAAAGTTATGGATTATTGAAGTTTAGCAAAAATTCCCTTCCTACGGGGAAATGAGGGTTTTAGAGCATTTGTTATGTTTTGAGAGGTTTGAGAAAATAAGGCTTATGTATTGGGTGTAATAGCCCTATGAAGAAATATTTTATATAAATTTGGAGGTTTTTATTATACTTGGATCTTGCTTGAATAATTAATGGCAGTCAGAAGCCCAATGCTTTCTTGAGGCAAATTCTCTCTACCATGACATCACTTCCATAAATATCCACCCTGTAAAAGGTAGTTATAAGCTTTCTGCCTAATTTGTTTGAAATAAACATCATTCTATCATAGTTGCCTTAATATGCATGCTTAAATAGTATCCAATATCTATCCATTCTCTTTCATATATTTTTTCCATGAATAATTTTGGATACTCCTTCTCTCTTTGTTGTGTTTGAGAAGAGAAGGTAGTACTTACACGTTCGGTATCATCAATCAAATCTTCTTCTTGTTCATATCTAGCCCAAGATAGCATATCCGCCACTGAATTATTTTTACCTGCTATGTGCTTGAATTCAAGATTCAAAGACTTAATATATGCAATCTACCTCAGCATAGTATTATCAGGGATATTATAATTGGTGATCATCTCCAATAGTGGCAAACAATCTCTTTTCACTATCACTGATGCCCCAATTAGATAATCTCTATCAATTTTTATAGCTGTCACTGCCTCCTATAATTCTCATTTTACTTAAGGATAGCACCTTTGTTTTTCATTTAATACCTTAGCTCCAAATTGTATGACAAATCAATTTCTTTCTTCATCATCCTATCCTAGTGCTCAACCAATAGCTATTGGATTAGTATCAACTGTAAGTACCACTGAGTTTCTATTCTCATAATTACTCTTTGTAGCACAAATGAAAAAGATAATGATTGCTTCAACTTTTGCATTACTTTTGTATGTATTTGCTTCCATTTAAACCTCTTTCTTTTTCGTAGCAGATCATAGAGGAGAGCTACTATATGTATATAATGTGGAATCCATATATAATAAAATATACAAGTTTCCAAAAATCTTTGTATTTCTGTTTGTGGGCTACAAAATTCCTTCATCCATTGTATGGCATCCACTTTAATAGGTTCTGCTTTACGACCAAACCATCCACATAAATGTCCGACAATAATAACCTCTCAAAGACCAAAGGTCGATTTAGCTTTTAATAAGGTCAAGTAGACTTCTATTTATATGAAGTATTTAAATAATTTTAATATAGATTCAAGTAGATTTTATCACGGTTTGAATCATGGAAATAAATTGTAGAGTTCCATTTTTCTTTGGTACTGTAAATCAATGACTAGAATATTATATTAAAATCTTAAAGTCATCATTTGTAAATCAATGACTAGAATATGGTGCAAATGATGACTTTAAGATTTTCATCCATATCTTTTCTTTTAAAAGCTCTAAAAGTTTAGATAGATGTACTCTAGGTACTGGAATTGGCCTTAGATCCCACGGAGCATGTAGAACTGTAAATACAATCATTGGCGCCACAATACTTGGATCCACACATCCAATTTCTAAAGGTTCAAAAGCAAAAGCTTTTCCATGCTTCTTCAATATTTTTCTAAACTCTATTTCTTTAGTAGGTAGAAGAAAATCCGTGGATCTGACTTGTAACTCCTTGAACAAACTTTCTGTAAACTTATAGCCAATTTGATCAAGATTTCGTAAGCCCTTTTTCTAAGAAGCCTCTTAAACTTGGTGGTTTGAATCACTAGACAATGGTATATCTACAGGTTTTATTTTTTTTTCTACAGTCTTGTACCTAGTTTCACCTTTGACTTCATAATGTTGAAAAGCTTGTATGATTGAGTAGAGCTCTCTTGAATGTACTTGCACCACTTGATCTTCATCTATTACTTCAACCTTTATAAGTTCTTCTAATATATCTTCTAAACTTGTTTTCGTATATATATCTGTTATCTTGTCATCTTCATCAAGTACATCCACTCTTTTTAGGTATTTTTTTGTTTTTTTCACAATCTTTTTTTCTCATTTTTGTAGGTCATTAAGTTGCATATGTATAGCAAATCCACTCTTAAAAATTATTACAACTCCTGTATAAAAGGTACTTTCTTCTCCTTGCGAGACTACCTTCTCTAATGTACTACTACATCCTCACTCTATAGTGATACCTTGCAAAAATCCTTAAATTCTTCATCGATCCTTAGTAATGAGTTACTCCATAGATAATCCCTATTGCGCTCATGATTAGCAGGTATTGTTAAAAATTGCATTGCTTGTTTATCATCTTGGCTTTTAATGCAAGCACACGCAGATCTATTATCTAATATCTTAATATCCATCCTTACAGCAATAACATATGGTTGTCCAAGAATTATTGGATAAGAAGTATTGTTCTAAACAAAGAAGTTTTGTTCACTAGATACATCTCCAATTTTCACCTTTACATCTAGACAAGCACCATAAAGATCTCCACATGTGTTATTTGCTGCTTGAATCACCCAACCATATTTAATATCAATGGGCCACCTTCTATATTTATAAATGTCTTTAGATATAATATTGATTTCAGATCCATGGTTAATAAGAGCAACTACTGGATCTGTCAAGTCTCCCATCTTCACCAAAATCTTTCTGGTGGCTTTAGCCCAATTCTTCTTAGAATAATGACTAGGACCTTTGTCATCAATTTTATCCTCATCCAAGGAAAATTGATCCTTTTGATTGATACAACATTTAGTCAACTCCAACTCTTCTTCTTTTGTTAACATTGTATCTAGTGCATTGGACATTGCAAACTCCTCTATCAGTTATTTTTTTTGCTTGATAGTATCAATAATGACATCATGGAATTCTTTCTTTTGCAATGCCCAAAATTTCTCGTAACATGAATTCAACTTTGGCATCCAATACCCTCTCCTCTAATATCCCCTTCAAATCTATAATTGCTTCTATATCTGATTGTAGCTTTTAAGCAACAAGCTTATCTTTCTCTTTGTTTTTATCTGCTACCATCCTTTCTTCCCATTTTTTCTATGGTAGTAGTATATCTCCAAAGTATGATTTTGATGGTCTATTCTTAGATGATCTATTATCCTACAGTATAGATATTTCTTTATTTTGTGTTTATTCTTTATCTCTTTGAGGTCTTTTCTTATTATTTGGTTCCTCAAAGTTTTCTTCTACTATATTTCTTCATATCCATCAAAGCTTCATAGTGGAATTTTGCCATATAAGCATGTACAGACATGGTATGAATAGGGTCATCCCATCTTATAGCATTCCTGATTATTGTAGCTATATTGAGCAATTCTTGCCTTGATGTCTTTTCTTTATTCATGCTCGTGATAGCATGATTCCATAAATCCCCCGTGTCTACATGTTTGTCAAAACCATCTTCTTTCTCTCTTATAACCTCTATGCCATAAGTGGTGGCTTTTCTTGATGCCATAGTATATCGTGATAGATAGTCCTCTAAAATCTTTTTCATCCCTCCCTTTCCAAAGTTGATTTTGAGGTACTCACCTATATCTTGTAAAGCAATCTTTCCATCCTTCCATAAAATTACTCCTTGTTGTAAAGTATTAGCAAAATCTTCACACTCCTTTCGAAGATGCTCCATATTATCGTACCAAATACACCTCTATATATATCCTTGCTTTGATGCAGATTTGATCTTAGATATTCCTCTTTTTTCCTCTAGCTTTGCCAATTTGATTTGTAAGTCTTTCATTCCTTTTACTAACTCCTCAATTGTATGTTTTTGTGGTACAACTAAGGACATAAGAATCGTAATAGTACTTACTGGTATAGCAGGTTCTGATACTTGCCTACGAGATATCGTAATTGAAGGAGGCCTAGTTTCTTCTCTTACCACCACTTTATCTCTTCGGTACTCTATTTTAGTAAGTATATCCATTGCTTCAGAGATCTTCTTCCAGTCAGTATTAAGTCCATTCTCTTCTATGTTATCCTCCAATAATAATTCCAATTCCCTCTGTAGTTTATTATTGGCTAACTGGAGAAACAATTCCACCTTGTCATTATCAAGTGTAAGTTTTTCTACCCGAGAAAATTGAAAAAATTGCCTTTCAAACTCTCCAAATTATTCTATTGCAACCAATCCCTTGTTGGATTTATTAATCCATTCCATAAGTGATTTTTTTGTCACCCTTTCAGCATCCTCTAAAAAATACTCTTCTCTTAGCTGAAGGATAAAATTCTCCCATTTTTCTCCATGAATTTGAATAATCTCTCTTATATGCTCACAAAGCTCTGGTACAACTGCAAGCTCAAAAGTTAAGATCATTTCCTTTTGTAGTACTTTATTGAACTCTATCTCCCAAGAATAATATTTTAAATATTTGAAAATATTTTTTCCATCAAACTAATCCAATATATCAATAACAAATTGTAAGGCTTTGATAGCCATAGCCTCCTTACGCTCCACTATTTCTTATTGATGCTTATAAAGAGCAAATGCTTGAAATATTTGAGCTGTAACAGGATCAAGTTGCATTGGTGATGCTCCACTGCAGTTTTTACTACTATCTCCTTATTCCCCTGCTATAATAAGGCCAAAATATTTCTTCAAAACTCCCCATTCCAGATGTTTCATGTTGGGTTTACCAATATATCGTATAATATGGGCTTCTATTTAGGAATACACTGGGTACTTGGCTATGGAGAGTTTATTTGAAATATCCTTAAGTTTGTAGGCACTGACTTCAACTTACAATATCTCCTTCATCCTAACATGAATTTCATTAAGCCGCATGTGAAAAATATAGCCGTGAAAGTGCTCTCTCCAATTCCAGTTGTCGATTCTTAATTGTTCACTATATGCACGAGTTATATCTAAAAGAGTGACAATAGGTTCAAAATCGACACCTTAACTTTGAGCGCCTATAACTTCTTCATAAAAAATGCAAATCACACAAAATTTGTACCTAAATCAGATCCAAAAATCTAAACCTTATGATCCTAGCCTCTGATGTTCGACTTCTCTTGAAAAATAAACCCTAACTCCTAATAAACCCTTGGGCAGCCTCCTTGAAGCCCATTGGGCATGATTTTTGGCCAATTAGAATAGAGATTTCTATCATCCACCTCTTTTCATCCACATAGATGGCCAAACTATCCTTTTTATACTAAAAACCCTTTTCTAACCCTTCTTTTTATAAGATTTACATACTTTGTGCTTTAAGCACTAAATAAAAGAAATAAACTAAGATTTTATAAGTCACTAAAGTCTAACAAAAGTGACTTAAGATATATATAAGTTATTGTCAATATAAATCAACCTCAAAATCACTACCAAAAAGAAATCAAGATTGTATAAACCTCATTAATAGTCTTATTAAGTAGATTCCTTCTAAACTAATAATCTAATCATATTTTTGTAACCAATAAAATCCACTGTTATAGCTTTCACTTAACTGCATAGTAAGTTATACATTAAATATATCTGTACAATTTTTTTCACATAGTAGCCAAACCACAACACAACAACATTGTATTTCGCCATCAATCCAAGGAAGAACATGTCATTCTTGAAGGTCTTTATCTCTATTCCATCATCTTGAAGGTTGTGATAGTCATAATGTTTCATCTAGTAAATCAATAAATGATGGTTCTTGAGCTAAATTCACTGGTTTTTGATCCTCCATCTCTTTAATATGAATAAATTGAAGGAAATAGCAGATAATGATATAAGATAGAATGAAACCTCTATAGAACTTACTTTGCTTTATAGCATAGATTTTCTTGACTTTTTATCTTAGTTTTGATGGATGTTGTCAATGAAACGCATTGACTTTTGTTGGTGCATTTACTAGATTCCTGGATGGCTCTCATATATATTTTTTAATATCATACCCCCGCCAATATACAAGATATTCTAGTCAATTTTGACACTACTTTGAATTAAAAATCTCTTCTACCTTAAATTCTTCATTGTTATCCACTTCTATAGGAGGTGGTGGTATTTGTCTTCTTCTTTGTATATCCACTGTCTTTTATGGATTAAATAGTGACATATAGAATACAAGATGGATCTTTATAGATTTTGGTAGGTATAATCAATAAGCAATTGGATTGATTTGTTTACAAATCAAAAAAGATCCAAGCCTATGATAATCTAGCTTGTTGCAAGGACGAATAGTCTTAATATTATGACAAAATAACCATACCTTATTGCCCACATGGAATCGAGGTTGTTCCTTGCGATAGATATTTACATTGATTTTTTGTTGTTCTTTAGTTGTGCCTTTATTGTTACATATAGCTCTGACAACCAATTTGCCAAATCTTCTACTACAAGATTATTAGCTTTTGAAAAGTCAAAAATATCAAGTTATAGATGATAAGCATAATTTGTAAAGAATAGAGTTGAATAGACAAATGTATCAAATTATTATAAGCAAATTCTATCAATGGCAAAAGAATTGTCTAGTCATCTTGATAATAATTAATGATACATCTTAAATATTGCTCTAAAATTTGATTTATTTATTCCATTTGTCCATCAATTTGAGGATGGAAGCTAAAGATAGTTTTATATCCATCTTCAATATTTTAAAAAAGATCTTCTAAAATCTTGATATAAATTGTGTTCTTCTTTTTGATGTAATATCCTTTGATAATCTATGATAGCGATAGACATTATCAAGAAAGAGTTTAGCTATTTTTTCACCTGTAATAGATTTTGTATATGATACAAAATGTACCATCTTGATAAAATAATCTACAATCACAAATATAGAGTCATATGAACTTGACTTTAGAAGATCCGTGATAAAATCCATAAAAAAAAAAGACCAAGGTTGATCTAGTATAGGTAATGGTAGGAGAAGTATATAAGGTTGGTGACAAGGAATTTTTGATCTTGAACAAACGTCATACAACTATACACTCTTTAATAGCCTTTCACATTTGAGGCCACTAAAAATTTCTTGATATTAGCTCCAAAGTCTTATTATATCCAAAATGTCATGTCATAGGGAGGTTGCGATGAGCTTCTAGAGCGTATAGTCATGTTGTGCCTTTTGGAATATATAGGCAGCCTTCAAAATAGAATAGATTATTTTTGAACTCAAACTTCGAAGTATCATGAGACTAAGATAAATTATTCTTAATCTCATGGACAAGAAGGTCTAAAGTCATACTTGGCTGGATTTGCTTAACAAAATTTGAATCAACAGTTGTTATTAATTTTGTTGCTCAAAGATGAAATTTCTCCGGCTTTAAAAGGATTATTCTTTGTTGATCAAAAATTAAATCTCTTTCTTTTGGTATAAGATAAGAACGTCTAGAAAGGACATTAGATAGACCTTATTGTTTTTCTAGTCGATAGGTGATAATAAACTCAAATCTTGACAAAGACATGCTCCAACAAGTTTTGCAATAATTCAACACACGTGTTGACATGAAATACTTAAGGTTCTTGTGATCTGTTGTCGTGTTGTAACACATTCTTATAGTGAAAAGTAAGAATAAGGATATATTCTACTTAATACTTAATTATCTTGGTTCATTAAAAACTTAAGATATTTAAAAAAAAATTTATGAAAGCCTCTTAGATTAATTCTTGTTTTAATAGCTAATAGATAAAAGTTAGTTATAAAAATTTTCTTTTAGGTTGTAGAAACCAGTTCATGGCTTTTAAAAAGTCACAGGTCAATAAAGATAGGATAAAGGAGATAAAAAGTTAGTATGGTAGAGATCAGGGTTGAATTGAGGATAGGATTAAGTTTAAATATCCTTAAAATAAATTGGATTAATACCCAAGGGACGATCGGGTATGAAACAAGGTCTAAAATAGACCTCTACCCACAAAAACAACCACCAAAGGCAGGCATTCAAGACATTTGGAAATTAAAGAATAAAATTTGGGAGAAGATTTTGAGCTTGTTCTAGAAGTGAAAAGTTTGCTTTCATAGGATTTGTGAGGACGGAGCAATAATTATTCAAAGTCAGGATTTGTATTGACAATTTGGATTTTATGTAAAAAAGTTAGGGCTAGCACTATTCATTGCTTCGTGCAATTGGTGCAACATCTATAGTTGCAAATTGGATAGTGTCTGGTTGATTGGATGACCTAAGAAAACAAAAAATCTTGTAACAATCTAATAATGCAACTGAGAGATATTTGTCCATTAATGCGACAAGGTACCAGAAATTGGCAGTTTGAAGTTGTTTAGGGATTTTACAATATCTAGAGATTTATCAGTCAAAACAAGGTGAAAATTGGCACAATATTAAAAGACACAAAGACCAAGCTATATGCCAAGTTTGAACTAGAATTAACAATTGAAGAAGGAGAAGTTATTACTGGCATATCTATATCAAACTTTGAGTAAAAGGTGGAGAGACTAGTACGGAATTTTAGCATTATCTTACAATCTATAAATTGGATTAGGTTGAAATTTTTTGAGCATATAGATAATTTATAATGGTGTTTGTATAAAAAATTTTGTATTAAATGGATAGTCAGATTAGGAGTTATAGCTTTTTAAAGCTCACTGATTAAGATTAAGATTCGTGAAGAAAATCTAAGTTGCTTTATTGTGAAGGTAATAAAAATAATTAGAGTTATGTATGGTTGAGATTACTAATAAGAAAATTTTTTAGCACTTTATATCATATTTGAACACTTTTATATTGAAATTTGGATTGTGTTCTTCTTATATGAAGTGAAACCTATTAGTGTTTCTTGCATTTTTATAAACACAACCTTATATTCCACAGCCAAGTGCCCAGTGTATTACCAAATCAAACAACACGTAATATGACATTGTATACACGATATCATATGACATGGCCTTCTATCTGGGAATACACTAGGTACTTGGTTGTGGAGAGTTTATTTGAAACTTGATGGCAAAAATCCAACAGGTGATTTGTCTTTATTAAAAAAGACAAATAATACAACAATCTCACAAAAGAAAAGTTGTATATATGAACCCTCTTGTATTCAAATAAGTTTGTACAAAAAAGATTCAAATTTCTACAAAAACCCTTCAAAACTTTATTCACTCGCAAGGACTTATTTCTTGCTGAACTTTAGAGTCCAATAATTCTTGATCCAATTGTTCAATTTCTATAAAATTTAGTTTATAGTGTAGATGATTTTCTTAAGTTTCACTACAAGAAAGAATCAACCATAAATTCGTTTCCAATCATCTGATATCTCAAAACTCCTAGCAGGTGCTTAAAACTCTAGCTCAGAGACACCCAAGCACTATTTTCCTTATATCTCACAAATCCAAAATCCTAATGCCACAAAATTTTTGCACATAGTCTTGTGACATAAACATATACATTCCTAAAAATTTTGAATCAAAAATCTATGAAATTGCCTAAGATATAGCTCAAAGTGTAACCACTATGTAAGCTGTAAGCGGGTCACTTATTGCCCTTAAGTTTGTAAGCACTAACTTCAACTCCCAATATCTCCTTCTTTGCAGCTTAGATTTTATCAAGCCATATATGAAAAGTGTAGCCAAGAAAGTGCTCTCTTTAATCCTAGTCGCCGATTCTTGATTGCTCTCTGTATGCGCGAGTTATATCCAAAAGAGTGACAGTAGGTCCAAAATCAACACTTGAACTTTGAGCACCAATAACTTCTTCATAAAAAATACAAATCACACAAAATTTGCACCTAAACCAGATCCAAAAACCTAAACCTTATGATCCTAGCCTTTGATGTTCGACTCCCTTCCAAAAACAAACCCTAACTCCTAATAAACCCTCGGGCAGCCTCCTTGAAGCCCATTGGGCATGATTTTTGGCCAATTAGAATAGAGATTTCTATCATCTACCTCTATTCATCCACATGGATGGCCAAACTATCCTTTTTACACTAAAAATTCTTTTCTAACCCTTCTTCTTATAAGATTTTTATACTTTGTGCTTTAAGCACCAAATAAAAGAAGTAAACTAAGATTTTAAAGATCACCAATGTCTAACAAAGGTGACTTAAGATATATACAAGTTACTATCAATATAAAATTAACTTCAAAAGTCACTACTAAAAAGAAAATAAGGTTGTATTAACCTTAATAATAATCTTTTTAATAGATCCCTTCTAAACTAGCAACCTAATCACATCTTATAACCAATAAAATCTACTATTATAGCTTTCACTTAACTATATAATGAATTATATATTAAATATATACGTACAATGTTTTCACATAGTAGCCGAACCACAACACAACAACGGTGACTAAATTAGAAGTGCCTTCTAATAGTGATGTCATTCTAAAAAGAATCCAAAATTGCAAAAAATTCTTTATCATGGATTTTGAAGTTGATTTCTACTGCTGAAAATTTCTTAGAATGAAAAGCTATTAGGTGGAGTTTGTCATCTATTTCCATTTGTGACAATATTGTGTCCTAAGCAAAGTCTGATGTATTTGTTTCTATAAAAAATGCCTTGAAAAAATTGATACAATATAAGATTGGTATAAAAATATAAGCTATCTTTAAAGCTTCAAATGATGCTTCTGCTTCCTTACTCCACTCAAATTTGTTCTTACATATTAAATGTACAAGTGGAGCTGCAATTTGAAATTTTTTTTTAATAAAGATTTGATAGTAATTGGTAAATTCTAAAAAGCATTGCACATCTCTTATGGTTCTTAGAATCTTCCAATCTATGATTGTCTAAACTTTCTTAGGATCTATTTTGAGACCATGATTTGAAATGATGTATCCTAAGAAGTCAACTTGAGTAGTGTGAAATATACACTTTTCTATCTTGGCATATAGCCTAGTATCTCTAAGTTTATATAACATACAATAAACATGAAGTTTATATTCTTTTATATTCTTAGAGTTGATCAAAATGTCATCCAAATAGTAGACAACAAAGTCATGAAGAAACTCACAAAAAACATCATTTATAAGATGTTGAAAAGCAATTGATGCATTTGTAAGTCCAAAAGGCATGACATTATATTCAAAATGTCTATACCTTGTTTAAAATACAGTCTTTCATTCATCACCTTCTTAGATGCAGACTAAGTTACATGCTCTTCTTAGATCTATTTTTATATACATCTTAATTTGATTTAGTTGATCAAAAAGTCCAGATATCAAAGATAGAAGGTATCTATTCTTGATGGTAATCTTATTGAACCTTTGATAATCTATACACATCTATAGTGACGCATCTTTTTTCTTTACAAATAAGATGAGAGCTCATGTTGGGAATTTTGAATAGTATATAAAATTCTTGACTTAGTTCTCATTAATATATTTTTTTAGTTCAGCCAATTTATTTTGTGATAAATTATAGATTGATCCAAATGGAGGCTGAGTTCCTTCTTTGAGATCAATTGAGCAATTATATAGACAATACTCCAAAAGAATGTTTGCATTTTTTTTCTCAAAAATATCTTGGTAATCTTGATATTGGCTTCAAATGCCACTTGAAGTCCTTCCACCATCAAAAATAGATGTAGCATAAATAGCAAAAGATGATCCTTCTTTTGCGTTATTCATAAAAGCTTTTGTACCTATAAATATGGGCTTTACTATACTAGACTTATCACTTGTTACTTAATTTACATGACTCTTATTAATGCTATAAAAAAAATCAAGTCTGCAAAAAATCCAATCTATTCAAGGATTATACTTTTTTAGCCATGATAAATCTAAAATAACTGGATTAGAAGGAGATTAAATAATATTAAAGATTACACAACTATTATGACCATCTATTGTTACATTAATAGGAAGGATTTCATGAGTAATATTTTTAGAGGATAATGGATGATTATCTATGATTTTTATATGTACGGTTTTAGTTTTTTGTATTGAAGGTATTCCATGACTTTTAACAAATTCTTTATCTAAAAAATACGCTGAGGTTCTTGAATATAGCAAGGTAGAGGCTTTATGATTTTTATATCCTAAACAAACATCTATTACAAAACAAGGAGAGGGTTTTGAGGAGGATAGAACCTTTATTAGGAATTATATAAGATTCTAGTTGCATGGTTCCTATTGAAACTGGATAATCTTATTTTCCAACATATTGTCTTCTTTGACAACTATACTTCTCATTTTTTGATTGCGTTATTTCTTTGGACAATACTAAGCAGTATATTTAGGTTCTCCACAATATAAACACAATCCTTCTTGACAACAACAAGTCTTTTCTTGTTTGTAAGAGGATTAAAATATACAGCATCAATTTATATGTCTTCTACTTTTGAATGTATATATTGAGAAGACATTGATGTTGCCATTGTATTGTAGTAATGTTAGGGCTTCCTTAAATGATTCTCTGATTGAAATTCAAAAAGCCGATTGTCACACTTCATAGCAAAATCAATTGCTTGACTCAATGTTTGACGATTGGATAAGTTGAGCATCAATTTTCTAATCTCATATTATAATCCATAGAAAAATTGACTAATAAGCGCAACATCATGCCACTTGGTATCAATTGCCAATTGTCAAAATTGTGAAGCATATAATATGACTAATTGATTGCCTTGTCGCAAGATATAGATCTTGTTGGTTGCGATACAAATTGCATCATATTCTCCATACATAGATCAAAACTCTATTAAAAATGCCTCCAAATTATCCAATATTGAATCACGTTATTCAAGAAAGGATAAAAATCACAATAAAATAGAACTTAAAAGTAGGGTTCTAATAAACTTGACTTGTGATCCTTGAGTTGGATAACTTTGGGATTGAAGTTCAATCACCAGTTGTACTTGATTGATAAATCCTCAAAACTTAGATCTAATACCATCAAACTTCTTTGACAAACTAATTTTTGGTTCTTTAATGCTTGAATGATAAGCAATCATAGATAAAGTGGTATAAATGAAGCAGCTCGAATCATCTTTATATCTTCACTTCCTACTAATCTTGTTGCTTCTTGTGGTGGTGTATTGAATTAATGTATTACGAGCATTAATTCTCTAATTTGCTCTTGCATTTGTGCCATTGCATTCTTTATTTTAGCAAACTCTGCCATAATATCACAATAGAAAAGAAAAAAAATGTCTACTCTAACTACAAAATGAACACTTAAGAACAAAGAAAAAATTCTAGGAATAATATCCATTTAGAAGTGGATAATCCACAACTTCTAATATGCTTATATCTTATCAAGATAAAAGGATAATCCAGTGTCAATCAAGAAAAGACAAAGCTCTGATATTGTAACTTCATTCTTCTCAATCTGTCAAGGACACAAACTAAAATAGATGTATAAATTAATAAAAACTATGTCAAAGGAAAATAACAAGATAAAAATAAAGACATATATATATTTAAGAAGAAATTCGATTAGCTATTGTCAAAGATTAGAAAATATATGAGACTCTTGAACTAGACTAGAAGCAAGAAAGGAGTTGATAAGAGTGAAGAAGCCTTCACTCTTGTCTCTGTATATATTATTTATCTAAGAGCTACGTGGCAGCATTCTATAGGACCTCCTATACGTATCTAATTTACAAGACACATGTCAAACTTGTAAGATAATTTTCCTACATGTGTACCAGGTACTCGGCCTCTTCCACAAGCTACCAACATGTGGCTAGCTTATTGGCCAAGTTTCTAACCTACTAATCACCTAGAAACATATATAAAGATGATTCCGCATTTATGAAGCTTCTAAGAAAGCTTTTCTATGAAATATTATCAAATTAATTTATTTTACCTACTTCTATCAATCTATATTAATTAGGTAATTACTAGAAGAAATCTTATGTCTTTGACAATAATATCAACTTGACATGCTTCTTATATTCCTCTAGATTTTTTAAATAGATTAAGATATCATCAAGATAGATCATTACAATTTTTTTTAAATATTCTTGAAAGATATCATTTATTAAATATTAAAAGATAGTAGGTATATTTGTTAGTCCAAAAGGCATGACATTATATTCAAAATGTCCATACCTTGTCTAAAATGTGGTCTTCTATTTATCTCCCTCTTTGATCCATAATAGGTTATATACTCTACAAAGATCTATTTTAGTATAGATCTTGGCTTGGCTGAGTTGTTCCAAGAGTCCTAAGATTAACAGTAATAAGTAATAATTCTTTATTATTATCTTAATCAATCCTCGATAATCAACACACATATGTAAGGAACCATCCTTCTTCCTCTTTATAAAAAATATAAGTATACTTGTTGGAGACTTTGAATGCCTAATAAAGTTTATTATAAGATTCCCATCAATATAATCTTTCAATATCAAAACCTCATTTTGAGAAAGATTATAGATTGGAATAAAAAGTGGTTGCATGTCTTTTTAAAGATCTATACCACAATTGTATGGTTGGTGTTCTAATAATATATTAACATTTTTTTTTTGAAAAATATCTTAAATTTCATTATACTGCTCTAAAATACTTGTCAATGAAATCATATCTTTTTTAATTAGAGTTGCATAAATAACAAATGGTGTACCTTCTTTAACCAATCTTATCAAAGTCCTTGCTCTAACAAATAAATATTTACCAATTCATGGCTTTTTATGATTTTTTTTTTTTATAGGGATCTCTATTAGAAATGTTACTCTTTGCAACCTCCAATCTATAGATGGATTATGCTTTTTCAACTAAGACACCTTGAAAATGATGGAATTTGAATGAATTCTAATAATTTTGAACACTATTTTAGTTCTATGATCTTTGAATAATACTTCTATAGCTATGGATTTAAGGATAATACTACTAGAGGATAAGGATTGTCCATCAATTACTACTACATGAATAGATTTGGATTTTTATACTAGAGGAATTTTATAAAGCTTAGTAAATATCTCATTTATAAAACAAACAGATGCCTTTGAATCTAACAAAGCGATTGTCTAAAGCTTCAAGGGCAAAAATAGAAAAAAATTCTAAAATAATGAGCAAGTTGAGCAAAAAGAGAGAAATCTAAATAATTTTGTAATATTGGATTGTTAAGCTGCACGGTGTCGTGATGTAACGGGACTATTAGGTGAAAAAGTGTGGAAATAGTATATTATAGAAGATCTTAGTTCAAAATATTGTAGCAAATTATCTTAGAAAAATAGATAATAGTAAAAAGGGATTAAAACTAATGAATGTTAATGCTGCCTTTTTTACAAATGAGATTCTATTTATTTTGTAGGGCCATAAGTAAGGCAAAATAAAGTAGATTGGAAAATAAAGTAATATAGGCATATATAAAAAAGAGTTAAGAAGAGGTTATAAGAAAAATTTACCACGAAAATCTCAAAATAGATACCCGGAAAAGACCGGTTATAGGCTAGGGTCGAAATCAGACCCTGAGGCACAAAACCACATGCTTATAGCGGATCCAAGAGGCGTTTGCAGATTGGAGATTGGCATTAGGTAGTGGACTTGAAGATCTTTGTATACAAGTTAATTTTGAGTGATTTGGATATGAAATGACTTTGTAATAGCTTTGCAAAGTCAAGCTTGTTTTGGGCAACTTGGGATTTTGTGAAATAAAATAGGATTGATGTTTTAGGCAATTCCAAAAGTTTTGCAGTAGATCCACAGTTGAAATTTTGTGGATTTTTGGATATTGTTGTTTTTAATGTGTGCTATGAATTTGAGCTAAATCTAATTGTTTAGTTGTACGTAATTGGGATTTAAGTGGGTCAAGGTCTCGAAATTAAGTTTTGAGGGTTAGTTAGGATTTTTGAGATCTTGAGAAATTTGCTAGTTGGATTAGAGTAAATTCAATTTGTTTGAATAGTAGACTTGTTTTCCTATACACATGAATGATTTGAAATTGATTGAATGGTGAAGAAGGGAGAAATCAACACTGGAAGGTTAGCATCAAGGTTGGAGAAGGAGGCCGACCAACACCCGAGAAGTTTTTAGGATTTTTCTTCCATTCAGTAAATTTGATTTCCTTCAAAATTGCTGTACTTATTGTTGACTAAGAGCTTCAAAGGTGTACAAAGTTTTAAGTAAGATCAATAGTCTAATCAACAGATATTAAGGTTCTAATTTTTCCTAGGATTGATTTGAATTGGTTAGAATTTGATTTAAGATTTGGTTAGGATTTTGATTAGGGTTTGTTTAGGATTCGAGGTAGGATTTAGGATTTGATTTAGGGTTAGGATTTGATTTAGGATTTGATTTAAGATTTAAGATTTGATTAGGATTAGGATTTGATCAGGGTTCGACTTAGGATTTGACTTAGGTTTTGACTTAGGATTTGATCTATGGTTTGAATAGGATTTGATCTAGGGTTTGACTTAGGGTTTGATTTAGATTTTGACTAGGATTTGACTAGGATTTCACCAGGGTTTGACGTAAAATTTGACTTAGGATTTGACTTAGATTTTGAGTAGGATTTGACTAGGGTTTGACTTAGGATTTGACTTAGGTTTTGATAAGGGTTTGACTTAGGATTTGACTTAAATTTTGATTTAGGATTTAATCTATGGTTTGAATAAGATTCGACTTAGGATTTGAACAGGGTTTGACTTAGGATTTGACTAGGGTTTGACTAAGGTTTGAACAAGGTATGATTTAGGATTTTAAGATTTCTATTTTTAGTATCTTCTAAATTTAGTATTTTATATGTTATTTTCTTTTATGATTAATATATGATTCATTTACTCTTCTTTTATGATTTCTTTAAGATTAGATCAAGGTTTGATTAATAGTGTTAAGGTTTATTAGAAATTGTTTAGGATTCTATTAGAGTTGTTAGGATCTTGTTGTTGTGTATTTCTTTTTTATCTTCCATAACCAGGTGCTTGGAGCATTCTCAAGCAAATTTGCATGTATTACGACAACGATTCCTACAATGCTTGTTGATGTAGTAAGGATATATTGGATTGCGTGTTGTCTTGTTGAAGTCTATAAATGTTGATCTTGTCAATGTTGAAATAATTGGTTGTCATATTTTACAGCTTGGCTAATGGCTTCATTAAGCAATTATGGATTTGGAAGTCACAATATTAAATTCTTTATATCATCTCTTATTTTCCAATAAAATTGGCTCATTAGGGCTTCTTTGTCTCAATTAATTTCATACGCTAATTATCTAAAATTAAATATATAGACTAATATAAAGCATGCACCTTAACATAATGCTCGGATCTTAATTGTTGTGTAATGAGCCTCGTCATATTCTCCAAATGCTCCTACAAACACTTCCATAAAAACTTCAAAGTTGTTTAAAATTGATGATCTTTTTTTAAATAAGAGAGCAAAGTATGATAATGCTTGCCCCATAAGCAAAATGCCAATTTATCCAACCTATAATTCTTTTGTCACATAAGTGTCAGATTGTAAGACTGTTATTAATTGAATTTGATTGACAAACCTTCAAAACTTTGAACGCATATTATTATATTTCTCTAGAAGACTAACTCAAGGTTCTTTACATTGTTGAACAAGTAGATTTTTTTGGCATAGTATAGATAGTATTGTATTCTCAAGTATAGAAGTTGGAGGTGGATGCAGTCTAGATTGTGGCACTTAAGATGTTGCATTGTTATAAAGTTTTGCAACAATCTCTTCAATCTCCACAGTCCTAGTAAATAAAATAGTAAGAGTACTTATAATGGCATCTAACTTGGACTCGAAAGATTTGGTCATACTAATATCTTAACTTCCAACCATTCTAAGAGAAAGAAAAAATTAATCTATAAGAAGACAATATCAGTTTAGAGGAGGATAATTTATAACCTCTAAAATGCTTTAAGATCTTTAAAAAGAAGGGTGATCCACTCTTTCACAAGAGGGACAAACCACTAATATTGTGATAAAAAAAACATCAATTTAGAGGAGAGTAATCCACAATCTTTAAAGTGTTGGTATACCTTTGAGTAGAAGAATAATCCGCTCTTTAATAAGAAGGATTCAACTATAATATTAAAGATGAAATCAATCTAGACAAATTATCAAGGACACGAGAATACAGAACAAGAGACTTGAACTAGGACAAGGTTTCCAGAAGAAATCAATAAGAACTTGAATTAATCAGATAAATATATGAACTATATCAAGATAGCTGAGCTAGAATTTCAAGAGATGTGTTATCAAGATTGAAGAACTCTTCAGCCTTAATTCCTATATATACTCTTATCTAAGACATTTTTTGAGGGGCTGTTAAGAATAAGAACTCGATGAAAGCAAATAAATATATTAAACTTCTATTAAGAACAATAACAAAATAGAAATAAAAAAATATGTATATTAAAAGAAACTAGAATGGCTATTGCCACAACATAAAAAAACTATAGATTCTTGAATCTAGACTAGTAGCAAGAAAAGAATTGACAAGAATGAAGAAGGCTTTACTCTTGGCTCTATTTATACTATCTATCAAAGAGCTACGTGGCAATATTCTATAGGACTTCCTACACGAGTCTAATTTGTAAGACATGTGTCAAACTTGCACAACAATTTTTCACATGTGCGCCATGTATTTGGCTTGATTCGTAAGCTATCAACATGTGTGACACATGGCTAGCTTATTCCACAAGCTACCAACATGTGCGCCATGTGGCTAGCTTGTTGACCAAGTTTCTAACCTATCAATCACCTATAGACATGTATAAAGGTGATTCTATATCTATGAAGCTTCTAGGAAGCTTTTCTATCAGATATTATCAAATCAACTTATTTTACCTACTTCTATTGGTTTATATTAATTAAATAATTATTGGAATAAATCTTATGTCCGTAACATTATCCCCGTTCTAGGGACGAGTTCCACGAGGAGCGGTGATTACATGTTGAGAAAGTCCAAGATACGTCAAATTATACTTATCACATACTCTGATCTTTGTTTCCTTCAAAGGTAGTTGATAGGTCCTTTTAGCCATCAATAATGTCCCATATCAGGGCTAGAGGACCACCCTGTTATTTAATCATTGTTGAGGCCTTCATAAATCCCTACAAAGAAAACATTAGGAACACCATCAGGAGTAGTTCCTACCTCTAAAAATATCACCAAACATCGGGAGTCTCTTCCAAGGTCATGATACCAAATACGTTATATTTTGCCATCAATCCAAGGAAGGACATGTTGTTCTTGAGGGTCTTCATCTCTATTTCGTCGTCTTGAAGGTTGTAATAGTCGTAATGTCTCATCTAGTAAATCAGCAAATGATGGCTCTTGAGCTGAATTCACTAGTTATTGATCCTCTATTTCTTTAGTACAAACAAATCTAAAAAAATAACAAACAATGATACAAGGTAGGATGAAACCTCCATAGAACCTGCTTTATTTTATAGCAAAGATTTTCTTGATTTTTTTTATCTTTATTTTGACGGATGTAGTCGATAAAATGTATTGATTATTATTGATGCATTTATTAGATTCTTTGATGGCTCCCATGTACATTCACTAATATCATATCTGCACCAATGCACGAGATATTCCAGTCAATTTTGGTGCCGCCTTGAATCTAAAATCTCTTCAATCTCGAATTCTTCATCATTGTCCACTTCTATAGGAGGTGGTGGCATTTGTCTTCTTCTTTATATATCCACTGGCTTGTATGGCTTGAATACTGACACATGGAATATAGGATGGATCTTCTTGGACTCCGATAGGTATAATTGATATACAATTAGATTGATTTATTTAAAAATAGAAAAAGATCCAAGCCTATGATAGTCCAACTTATCACAAGGACGAGTAGTCTTGATATTGCGACGAAGTAATTATACCTTGTCTTCCACGTTGAATTGTGGTTGTTCCTTGCGATATACATCTGCATTTATTTTTTGTCGTTCTTGAGCTTCTTTTAATTACACCTTCATTATTGCATGTAGCTCTAACAAACGATTTGCCAAATCTTCTACTGCTGGATTATTAGCTTCTGAAAAGTCAAAAGCATCAAGTCGTGGGTGGTAACCTTAATTGGCAAAGAAAGGTATTTTTTGCATAGAAGAATATATCGTATTATTATAAGCAAACTCTGCCAATGGCAAAAGAGCTGTCCAATCATCTTGTTAGCAGTTGATGGTACACCTTAAGTATTGCTCCAAGACTTGGTTCATGCGCTCTATTTGTCCGTCAGTTTGAGGATGAAAAGCTAAAGATAATTTTATATCCACTTTTAAGATCTTGAAAAGGATTTTCCAAAATCTTAACACAAATTGAATTCCCATATCTGATATAATATCCTTAAATAATCCATAATAGCGATAGATATTATCAATGAAAAGCTTAGCTATTTCTTTACTTGTGATAGATTTTGTACATGGCACAAAATGTGCTATCTTGGTGAACCGATCTACTATCACAAATATAGAATCATAAGATCTTGAACTTGGAAGATCTGTGATGAAATCCATAGAAACAGAAGACCATAGTTGTTTTAGAATATGTAATGGCTGAAGAAGCCCAAAAGGTTGATGACGAGGAGTCTTGAATCTTGAGCAGATATCACATGATTGTACAAAGTCTTTGATTGCCTTTCACATTTGAAGCCATCAAAAATCTCTTGATATAAGTTCCAAAATCTTGTTGTATCCAAAATGTCCTACTGCTGAAAAATCATGACGTGCTTAAAGAACACATAAATATGCTTCACTTTCTGGAATATATAGACATCCTTCAAAATATAGTACGTTATTCTTAAACTCAAATTTAGAAGGATCATGAGACTTGGAAGAATTATTCTTGATATCATGAATAAGAAGGTTTGCGGATATACTTGATTGAATTTGCTCTAGAAAAGTTGGATCAACAGTCAATGTTGATTTCATTGCTAGAAGATGAAATTGCTCTAGTTTCAAGAGGGCAGTTCTTTGTTGCTCAAAAGCTGCATTTCCTTCTTTTGGTACAAAATAAGAACGTCTAGAAAGGGCATTAGACAAACCTTGTCATTTTTTTGGCCAATAAGTGTTAATGAACTCGAATCTTAACAAAGACATATTCCAACAAGCTTGACGATGATTCAACATGCGTGTTGACATGAAATACTCGAGGTTCTTATAATCCGTATATACGGTGATTGGATTGGAAGCACCTTCTAGATAATGACGCCATTCTTGAAAAGAATCCACAATTGCAAGAAGTTCTTTGTCGTGGATCTTATAATTGATCTCAGCTGCTGAGAATTTTCTTGAATGAAAAGCTACTAGATGAAGTTTGTCATCTGTTCCCATTTGTGACATAATCGCACCTAAGGCAAAGTCTAATGCATCTATTTCCATATAAAATACCTTTGAAAAGTCAATATGATACAAGATTAGTGCAAAAACAAACGATGTCTTCAGAGCTTCAAATGCTGCTTCTACTTCTTGATTCCATTAGAATTTGTCTTTACAGGTCAAATGTGTAAGTGGAGTTGCAACTTGAGAAAAGTCTTTGATGAAGATCCAATAATAATTCGCAAATCTCAAAAAGCATTCGACATCTCTTACCGTCTTTGAAATCTTCCAATTCATGATTGTCTAGACTTTCTTAGAATCCATCATGAGACCATCATTTGAAATGATGTATCCTAAGAAATCAACTTGAGTAGTATGAAATATACACTTTTCCATCTTAGCATACAATCCTGCATCTCTAAGTTTTTGTAATATTTGACGAACATGTATTTCATGATCTTCTACATTCTTCTTAGAATAGATCAAAATATCGTCTAGGTAGTAGATGACAAAATTGTCGAGGAACTCACAAAAAACATCATTCATGAGATGTTGAAAAGCAGCTGGTGCATTCGTAAGTCCAAAAGACATGACCTTATATTCAAAGTGTCTGTACCTGGTTCGAAACACAGTTTTCTATTCATCTCCTTATTTGATGCGTACTAGATTATATGTTCTTCTTAGATCCATTTTTGTGTAGATTTGAGCTTGATTTAATTGGTCAAGGAGTCTTGATATCAAAGGTAATGGATATTTGTTTTTAATTGTGATCTTGTTGAATTCTTGATAGTCAACACACATCCGCAATGATCTATCTTTTTTCTTCATAAATAGAATTGGAACTTATGTTGGAGATTTAGAATGGCGTATGAAATTCTTGGCCAAATTCTCATCAATATACACCTTGAGTTTAACTAACTCATCTTGTGATAAATTGTAGATTGATCTAAATAGTGGCTAAGTTCCTTCCTTGAGGTCAATTGAATATTCATATGGATGATGCTCTGGAAGAATATTTACATTTTTTTTTTCAAAAATGTCTTGATAATCCAGATATTGGCTTGGAATGCCACTTAAAGTCTTTCCACTATCAGAAACGGGTGTGGCATAATTAGCAAAAGTTGATCCTTCTTTTGTTGTGTATATAAAAGTTTTTATACCTATAAGTACAGATTTTATTATATTAGACTTATATTTTTTTACTTAGTCGGTAGGATGTTTAATAATATTCTGAGAAAATTTAAGTTTACAAGAATTCCAATCTATTTGAGGATTATATTTTTTTAGCCATCATAAATCTAAAATAATTGGATTAGATGGAGATTTAATTATGTTAAAGGTTACGTAGCTATTATGACCATTTATTGTTACTTTTATAGGATAGATTTTATGAGTGACATTTCTAGAAGACAATAGACGACCATCTATGACTTATACATCTAGGGATTTAGTTTTCTGTACTGAAGGTATTTTACAATTCTTAACAAATTATTCATCTAGAAAGCATGCTGAGGCTCCTGAATCTAATAAGGCAAAGGTATTGTAGTTTTTTGGTCGTAAATACATATCTATTATAAAACAAGGAGAGGACTCTGAGGAGAGAATAGGACCTTCACTAGAAATTGTACAAGATTCTAGTTGCACGGTGTCATACTGTATTTACGTACAGTGTGTAAAAATATTATATATCTTGTATTTATTATTATTACATGTGTGAGTGCTAGAGATTATTTTAGAAGATATTATAAGGAGAAGATTTATTTTAGCCATTTAATTAATAAATTAGGATGGCTATTTATTTTGATTCCTACCTTACTTATATCCTAGAATAGATTCTTTTGTAATTAGAAGAAAGATAAAAGTTGTTTTATCTTTCTTGTTGACTTTGAGCTAGCATGGACCTTGTGAGGGGATAAGAAAGAAGAGTATGGGGTGAATAGGGCCTATCCAATAGGATTTTGGTTGCCCATGTGCTCGTGGCATGGGCTGATGTGGAAGAAAAGGAAAGAATATTCCTCTTGCTGGACCTAGGATTTAATAGTTTTTGAGCAATGAACTTTGGAGAGAGATAACTCTGAGGAGATAGAAGCATTTATAAAGAAAATTAATATGTATATTCTTTGAATTGTGAGGATTTTAGAACCTATTCACTTGCTTGTATTGGAGTTGTGAACAAAAAGTTATGCTTGTTTTAGTAGAGTGAGGTCTGTTGCTGTCGAAAAGTGATGGCAAAAACTTCGAACTGCCATTGCAAGTTTGATTTTGACTCTTTTTTAGTAAAATTTGTAGAAGATGTGGAAATTTGTGCTAGCTTTCTATCAAGCTATTTCTTGTAGTATTTGGAGTTGGAGAGAGAAAGTTGTGAACTTGAGAGTAGGAAAGGGTCTGCTGCCACCCGATGAAGAGGGGCAAAGACTTAGTTCAACCACCTAAGTTGGTTAGTCTCTTTAAACTTTTTGATATTTTAGGTTCTTATAGTAGCTTATAAAAGCTTTCTACAAAAATAAAAATCAATGCATTTGGAGCTTCTATGAAAGATTTGTGAGTCGTGAAGTATCAAGAGGGCAAATTGTTGCTAGGGTTTGAGGAATAGATTTGACTAGCTATAAAATCTGAAGTTTGAGAGGTATACATGCAAAAATTTAAGACAAGTTAGATGATGGAGTGAGCTTTCTAAAAAGCTATTGCATGTCTAATTTGGAAAAGAGAAGCAACGACAACAAAGGCTGAAGTAAAGAGAAGCTTTGCTGCTTTTTTATTTGTTGGGAAATTTTAGTACATATTTCATTTAGCCATAACTTTTAAATGGTAAGACATCTATTTGTGAAATTTTGATATGTTTTACAATGAATTATTAGCTTTTTTTAGGTTATAAGTACGCTTGATTTGACTATTGGATGAAATTTTAGTGATTTAATTAATTTTAGCTTATTGTATAACTTGTATTCTTCATATGCAGTTGTATTTGAGGTATACTTGAGTATATACATATTTAATTTATACTTATTATACAAGTATATATACTTTTTTTAATATCAAATATTTATATAAGTATTTTAAAAATATTATATATAATATTTATATAAGTATTTGTACAAGTATTATATCAAGGATTATACTTTATTTTTATATAAGTATTTTATAAGTATTATATATGATATTTGTATAAGTATTTGTATAATTATTATACCAAATATTATATTCTATTTTATATAAGGGTTATATTCCACTCTTATACAAGGATTATACTCCACTCTTGTACAAAGATTATACTCCACTCTTGTACAAGGATTATATTTTAATATTGTACAAGTATAGAAGATACTTGCACGGCTTCTTCTTATGTTCCCTGCTAGTTCTAGTAGCAACTAGGAACCTAGCATTTTTCCAAGGCAAATTCTCTCTATCTGACAACGGTCTCTATTGTAGCTAGACAAATTTGTTTTTTGACACGTTATCTTCTTTGACAACCGTACTTCTCATTTTGTAGTTGTGTCATTTCTTCGGATAATATTGAGCAATGTGCTTAGGTTCTCTACAATATAAAAATAATCCTCCTTGACAACGCCAAATCTTTTCTTGTTTAGTAAGAGATTTAAAACATACCGCATCAATTTGTATGTCTTCTACTTCCGAATATACGTTTTGTGGAGACATTGATATTGCCATTGAATAATAACGCTAAGGCTCTCTTGTATGACTCTTGGATCAAAATTCAAAAAGTCGATTGTCACACTTCACAGCAAAATTAATTGTTTGATTCAATGTTTGAGGATCCGATAAATTAAGCATTAATTTTTTTACCTCATATTATAATCCGTAGAAAAATTGGCTGATGAGTGCAACATCATCCCACTTAATATCAGTTGCTAGTTGTCAAAATTATGAAGTATTATCCCACTTAATATCAGTCGCTAGTTGTCAAAATTGTAAAGCGTATAATGACATTGATCGATTGCCTTGTCATAGGATGCAAATCTTATTGGTTGTAATATGGATTGCATCATGTTTTCCATACATAGATCAAAATTTTGTTAAAAATGCCTCCAAATTATCCAATATTGGATCACATCATTCAAAAAAAGATGAAAACCACGATAAAGTAGATCCCAAAAGTAACGTTCTAATAAACCTAACTTGAGATCTTTGCATAGGATAACTTTGACATTGAAGTTCAATCACCAGTTGTACCTGATTGACAATTCCTAAAAACTTAGATCTTATACCATCAAACTTCTTAAGCAAACTAATTTTTGGTTCTCTAATGTTTGAACGATGCTACATCATAGGTGAGGTAGTATGGTTTGGTGTAAATATTGATGCAGCTCCAACCATCTCTATATCTTCACTTCCTGCTAATCTTATTGCTCCTTGTCATAGTAAAATAAGTTGATGCATTGCAAGCATTAGCTCTCTCATTTGTTCTTGCATTTGTGTCATTGCACTTTTCATTTTTGCAAGCTCTGCCATGATAATATAATAGAAAAGAAGGTATCTACTGTCACTTCAAAAAATGCAGAATAACACACTCAAAAGAAAAAATTCTAGAAACAATATCAATTTAGAAGTGGATACTCTACAACTTCTAATATGCTTATATCTTATCAAGAGAAAGGGATAATCCACTCTTAATCAAAAAAAGACAAAGTTCTGATACTATATGTGCACTCTTTACAATCTGTCAAGAATAAGAACTCAATGAAAGCAAATAAACATATAAAACTTCTATTGCGTACTTGACTTGTTCCGCAAGCTACCAACATGTGTGACACATGGCTAGCTTGTTCTACAAGCTACCAACATGTGTGCCACGTACTTGACTTGTTCCACAAGCTACCAACATGTGTGACACATGGCTAGCTTGTTCTATAAGCTACCAACATGTGCGCCATGTAACTAGCTTGTTGACCAAGTTTTCAACCTACCAATCACCTATAGACATGTATAAAGGTGATTTTGCATCTATGAAGCTTTTAAGAAATATCAAATATTATCAAATCAATTTATTTTATCTACTTTTATTGCTTTATATTAATTAGGTAATTATTAGAATAAATCTTATATCCGTGACAGCGGCTTCCATTAAATTAAGAAGCTTCTTGAGCAACTCCTACCAATTGAGAAGCTTTTTGAGCTTCTTCTATAATGTGGGAAGCTTCTTGGCCTCCTTCCATTAACTAAGAAGCTTCTTGAGCTCCTTCCACTAATTACGAAACTTCTCAACTGACTTTCACTAACTCGGAAGCTTTTCAACCAACTTTCACTAACTCAAGAAGCTTTTAGAATATTTTAAAAGGTTCTATGAATCTCGAAGTATATTTTCTTAATAGTTGAGGCTTGGAAGTTGATGAAATGTAGATGATGTTGTAATATTTTGTAGAAAAAGAAGAAAATGTGATAAATTCTAGTATATGTATATTTTTTTTTTAGCTTTTATTTCATCTATAATTTTGGCATGGCTATGTTAGATATTATTATGTATATACAATAGAAGAAGATTTTAGAAGATTTTAGAAGGTTTTATTTGATCTTAGAAGATTCTGCTTATTTTAAAAGATTTTAAAAGATTCTATTTAATTTTAGAAGATTCTAAAATATTTCAAATAATTTCAAGAAGACCTTAGTAGATCCTAATAAGTTCCAAAAAGGTTTTAAGAAGTTTTAAAAGATTTTAAAGAATCTTAGATGATTATAGAAAGATCTTAGATTCTAAGCATTAAAAAAAAAAAATTAAGGAGCTTCTTTGTATCTAGTATATAAGAGTCAAGGTTGAAAGAATCCTTAATCTTAACAACACAATCCTTATAGCTCAATTTGGACCTTTTGATATTGTTCTTATGCCTTCTTATAGTTCCTTGCTAATGATATAAATTGAACTTCTTTTATTTTAGTTCTTTGAATTTCTAAAGTCTTATTCTATTTGAGTGGTATATCTATGATATCTTATCTTATTATGATAAATTTATGATAAATAATTTATTAAATAAAATTAATAAGATTTTTAAATTAAAAAAGAATTATATAAAATATATTATAAAATTATATAAAATTCAATAGATAAAATAAAATAAAATAAAAAATATTATAAGCTATTATAAATAAAAAATTTATTATAAATTTATCCTATAGCTTTTAGTATAAATAAAAGTTTTATTGTGTGAATGAAAAAGAGGATAATATAGAGAAGTGTCCATGCAATAAAAGAGAGGTGTCTACCTAAGAATTTCCTTAATCACATGCTTTAACATCTTATCACATTTGAAGCTTGTAAAAATCTTTTAAAATAAGCTCCAAAATTTTATTATATCCAAAATATCTTGCTATATGTAAATTATGTTATGCTTAAAATATATGTTATTACAAACATATGACTTAAATAGAATAAGATTCCAAAAATTCAAAGAATTAAAATAAAAGAGATTATTTTTATATTTCAAAAAAAGAACTACAACAAGATATAAAAATAAGACCAGAAGGTTTAAGTTAAGTCACAAAGATTGTATTGTCAAGACTAAAGATCTCCTTAGTCTCAATTCCTATATATATTAAGTGTGAGAAAGTTTTACAAATATATAATAGAAAAAAATTAGTTTTATGATTTTAAAAGATTTTAAAAAATTTTATTTGATTCTAAAAGATTTTAGAAGGTTTTTAATGAATCTGAGAAGGCCCTAGTAGATTCTAATAGATTTTAAGAAGATTTTGGAAGTTCCTAAAAGATTTTGGAAGATCTTAGATGGTTATAGAAAGATCTTAGGCTTGCTTCATGTCCAAGCATCAAAGAAACTCTTCAAAAAACTTCTTTGTATTTAGTATATATAGGAATTAAAACTAAGGGGATCAATAGTCTTGATAACGCAATTCTTATGGCTTAGCTTGGACCTCCTAGTCTTATTTTTGTACCTTGTCATAGTTCCTTGCTAATGATATAAAATGAACCTCTTTTATTTTAGTTCTTTAGAATTTTAAAGTCTTATTGTACTTGAGTGGTATATCTATAATAATTTGTCTAGACTAACATAATATAATATTGAAGCTTAATCTTTATAAATAGAAAGCAAATTATTCTTCTTTTTAAAAGAGCTATAACATTCTAGAGGTTGCAAATTATCCTCCTTTAGATCGATTGTTCTTGATTCTTTATATTTATTTTTTAAGTTCATTTCTATAATAGAAAGTAAAAGATTCAATATTGCAAGAATTTTTATTAGGCCAGAGCCACCACAAAGACCTTAGTGAAGATAGGAGACTTAGTAGATTCAAAAGTTGTTCTTATTAACCATGGATTTGAAATTAATATTATGTCCAAAGATATTTACAAATATATGAGGTGGAATATTGACACTAAGTATAGTTGGATAATCCAAGTAATAAATAATATGTAAAGAGATCTTTATGGTACTTATTCAAATGTAAAGGTACAGATTAGAGGTATATCTATAGAACAAAATTTCTTTGTTAAGTACAATATTTTATATTTGGCAATTCTTGAATAAGCATATATTATTGATATAAGAATGGAAACTAAAATATTAGATGATAGATTAGTATGTGCTTGCATCAAAAATCAAGATGACAAAAAAATAATATAATTTTTAATTATATTTTTTAATTTTAAGTACAATCAAGAGCATCTACGGAGTAATTCAATACCAAGGATTAATGAAGAGTTTGAATATTTTTGAAAGATACTACTATAGAGCAAGGATGTAGTAGTACATCAAAAATAATATTCTTGTAAGGAAAAGAAGGTACATTTTATACATGACTCATAAATTTTTTTAAAAGTGGATTTGATATATATATATATATATATATATATATATATATATAATTTAACAATCTATAGAAATAAAAGAAGAAGGTTGTATTCACAAAAAAAAAAATATATTATTAAAAAGATAATATAACGCTGATCATAACTTTGATTTTTTTTTGTATTTATCAAAGGATGCATAGGTTCAAAGAAGATGGATGTTGTATTGTGATTTGGCTTATATATAAAAATAATAGAAATATATACATACATATATATATATATATATATATATATATATAGATATAATTTATTGTGCAACTCAATGAAAGCCATATTAGTAGATTTTAGTTAGTTATAAAATATGATTAGATTACTATTTTGAAAAGAATTTGTTTAAAATGACTACTATTGAGACTTATACAATCTTTTTTTTTTTTTTTTTTTTTTGATAGTGGCTTTTGAGGTTGATTTTATTATGATAATAATTTTTATATATTTTAAATCATCTTTATTAGACATTGATGAATCTTATAATCTTATTTTATTTATTTTATTTGATATTTAGAGTATATATTATATAAATCATATTAAAAAAAAGATTAAAAAGGAACTTTTGGTGTTAAAAAGAATAATCAGGCCAGTGATGTAGATGAATGGAGATGGATAATAGAAATCTCCATTCCTATTGGCCAAAAATCATACCCAATAGACTTCAAGGAAGCTATTTAAGGTCTTATTAGGAATTAGAATTTTTTTTTGAAGGTCATTTGAATATCAAAGATTAAGATTAGCAAGTTTAAGTTATTGGCTATGATTTTGGTGCAAAAATTGAGTGATTTAGAATTTTTATAAAAGAAATATAGGCACTCAAAATCAAGGTATCAATTTTATATCTATTGTCACTCTTTGAAATATAACTCACGCATACAAAAAGCAATCAAGGATTGGCAATTAAGATTAAAGAAAGCACTTTTTTTACTATATTTTATATGTGTAGCTTGATGAATTATAAGCTAAGATGGAGGAGATATTAAGAGTTGAAGTTAGCACTTAAAACCTAAGGATGTAAATAACCTGCTTAATTAGTAGTTGTATTTTGAACTATATCTTAAGAAATTTGATAAGATTTTGGCTCAAAATTTTTTAAAATATGTATTTTTAAGTTTCAAAATGACATACAAAATTTTATAGCATTAAGATTTTGGATTTTAGAGATATGAAGAAAATAGTGTTTAGATGTCTATAAATTAAGATTTTAAGCACTTGCTTGGATTTTTGAGATATCAAATGATCAAAAATAAATCTACAACTAAATTTTTTTGGGATGAAGTTTAAAAATATAAGCTATACTTTAAAAAATTTGATGAAAATTGAATAATTAGATCAAAAAATATTTGATTCTAAAATTCATAAAGAAAATAATTCTTTACATGCAAATAAGGTATTGAAGGGTTTTGATACAATTTGAAAATTTTGTGCAAATTAAAGGAGTTTTTTGAAAGCCAAGACTTTATGAAGATGAAAAGATAGATAAACAAAGCTATAATAATATTTTTGATATAAAGATGAGATTTTGAAATGAGATTATAGATTTTCTTTGAAATTATTAAAAATCTAACTTTAAATGTTGTATTATTTGTGGTCTTGTTTGAAAATACATTACGCACTTAGCTATAGAAAGTACACTTATAAATTGTAACTAATTAAGAATCTAATAATTCTAATATAATCTTAAAAAAATTCTAATTAAATTTTAATTAAATTTTAAATAAATCCAAATAAAATCTTAATCAAATCCTAATCAAATCCTAATCAAATCCTAATCAAATTCTAATATAAATATAAGACAAATCTTAAGTCAAATTTCAATCAAATCCTAAATTACATCTTAAATTAAATTTTAATCAAATTCTAAATCAAACCCTAAATCAAACTTTAGTCAAATCTTAAAATCAAATCCTAAATCAAATTTTAATCAAATCCTAAATCAAATTTCAAATCAAAACTTAGTCAAATCCTAAATTAAATCCTAAGTCAAATCCTAATAGAATCCTAATATCTTAATTAATTCTAATAAAATCCTAATTAAATTTAATAGTAAATTTAAAATCTTAATAATTATTAAATTAATCAATGATCTTCATTCAAAATTTGTACACATCTTGGGATACTAGTTAAAAATAAGAATAGAAAATTTAAAGAGAATTAAACTTATCAATTGGAAGAAAAAGCTCCTAATTCTCTCAAGTGTTGGTTGCCCTCCTTCTCTAATCTTAATATCAATCTTCTAGTATCAATATTTTCTTTTTGTACCATTTATATATTTTAAAATTTTACAAAAATGCTAAAAAACTAAGATAACTATCAGCTCAAAAAAAAAAAAAAAAAAAAAAAAAAAATCATTCCAATCTAATTAGCAGATTGTTCAAAATCACAAAAACCTTCATTGATATTTAAAATCCAATTTCTAAGATCCTAGCTAATTTAAATTCTAATAATCTTTGATTTAATTATTAGATTAAGCTCAAATTTATAACATTCAATATAACTATATTCACAAATCTACAAATTTTTATTTATAGATCTGTTATAAAATTCTCTATATGTTCAAAATACAAACTTATTTTATTTTTCAATATTTAGAGTCATCCAAATAGAGACTTGACTTTACATAACTCTTACAAAGTCATTATAAATTCAAAATCCTTTAAACCAACATTCAAAAAAGCCCTATTGAGTCTTCTCTCAAATCCTACTTTTTGATCAATAAAAAAAATCCCATCTGCTATAGGTACATGGTTTTGTACCTTGGAGTCTAGTTTTGACCTTGGTTTATAACTGGCCCTCTTTAGGTATTAATCTAGGATTATTTCAGATAATTTTTATTGGAAACTATTCTTTGCTTTAATCTTAAGATGCCTATAGTAATATTTTTGCTAATCTATCTTATTTTGTCTTATTTATGGTTCTACAAAGTAAATAGAAGCCTTTTTTATAAAAAAAAATAGTATTAATATTAAATATTTTTATTAAATATTTTTCTTAGAAGCTTTATAGATACAATTTCACCTTTGTACATGGCTATAGGTGATTAATAGGCTAGAAACTTGGCTAAAAAATTAGCCATGTATCACAAATGTTCATAGCTTGTGGAACAAGCTAAATACATGGCGCACATATAAAAAACTTGTCTTACAAGTTTAACACATATCTTACAAATTAGAAATGTGTTAGAATGCAGTTGTTGTATAGTAACACAACCATTAGGTGAAAGAAGAAAAGAATGATTATATTATAGAAGAACTCAAATAAAAATATTTTATCAAATTATCTTAGAAATTTAGATAATAAATAAAAAAATAATAAAAATTAAAAAATACTAATATTATCTTTTTATAGAAGAGGCTTCTATTTATTTTATATAGCCATAAATAAGATAAAATAATGTAGATTTAAAAAGTAAATAATATAAACATCTTAAGAAAAGAATTAAAAATAGGTTTTACCAAAATTTATTTTAAACTTCTTAGAGTTGATATCTAGAGAGGACCAATTGTGAACTTGGATCAAAATCAGACCTTGATGTACAAAATTGCATGCTTATGGCAGGTGGAAAGTTCTTTGATAGATTGGAGAGTTGAATTAGAGAGCAAACTTAAGAAGATTTGTTTAAGCATTGGTTTTGGATGATTTGGATAAAAATTGGCTTTGTAAGAGCTTTGTAAAGTCAAGGTTGTTTTAGGAGACTCTAGATTTTGTAAAGTAAGAAGGAGTTTACAAATTTGAGTATTTTGTGAGTTTGATTATAGATCTAGAAGTGAAATTTTGTGGATTTGTGATTTTAGTTGTGATTATTATATTTTGTAAGTTTGAATTTGATCGAATAGTTTAATTATAGATTATTGAACTTTAAGTGAATCAGAGTCTTAGAAATTAGATTTTGAAGGTGAGTGAGGGTTTTTCAAATATGTAGCAATTTACTAGTTGAATTGAGGTGAAAATTATTTATATGGATAATAGGCTAGATTTTTTTATTTATATATGAATCATGAAGCAATTCAATGGTGCGAAGGGAAGATATTTGTATTAAAAGATCAGCATCAAAGTTAGAAAAGGAGGACGGTATACACCTGAATTGAATTTTGAGCTTAATTTCTATTTAATAAGTTGAATCTCCTTCAATGTTTTTGTACATGTTGTCAACTTAATTATTAAAAGGTGTGAAAAATTTGGACTAAGATCAATAGTTAGATCATCAACCATTGTGATTTCAATCTGTTGTAGGATTTAATTAGGATTTGATTAGGATTTGATTAGGATTTGTTATGATTTATATTGGGTTTAATCAAGATTTATTAAGATTTATTAGGATTTAATTAAAATTTGATTAGAATTTATTAGGATTTATTTAGGATTTAATTATAATTTAAGATTTAAATAAGATTTGATTAAGATTTGTTAAAATTTATTAGGATTTGATTAAGATTTGATTAGGATTTATAAGATTCATTTAGAATTTTGATAGGATTTAGGATTTGAATGGGATTTGACTAAAGTTTGATTAGGATTTTATTACAGTTTATTAAAATTTGTTAAGATTTGATTAGGATTCAATTATGATTTATTAGGATTTATTTTGGATTTGAATAGGATTTAGGATTTGAATAGGAATTGACTAGGGTTTGACTAGGATTTTATTAGAATTTATATGGGATTTAGGATTTGAATAGGATTTGATTAAGATTTAATTAACATTTGAATAAAAGTTGACTAGGATTTGATTAGAGTTTGATTAAGATTTGACTAGGATTTGATTAGAATTTGAATAAGATTTGACTAAGATTTGATTAGGATTTGATTAAGATTTAATTAGAATTTGATTAAAATTTGATTAGGATTTGAATAAGATTTGAATAGGATTTGATTAGGATTTGATTAGGATTTAATTTGGATTTGACTAGAATTTTATTAAAGTTTGATTATAATTTTTATTTTTTATTATTTTAAAGAAATTTCTATTTTAATATATTTTTTAGATTTATATTAATATTTCTTTAAGATTTCTTTATGACTTCTTTAGAAATTATTTAGGATTTTTTTATATTCTTTTATAATTAATTAAAAATCTAATTAAATTTTTTTAATGATTGAGCATATTTGTTAGTCTTTAATTGTAATTTTTTTATAATTCTAATAAAGGTATTAAGACTTGTTGTTATTATTTTCTTTTTATCTTCTACAACCAAGTATCTAATGCATTCTCAAGCAAGACTTCATGTAATGCAACATTGCCATCTAACTCTTAGGTAGTATCAACGACATGAACTAGAAAAAGATGTATGATCTAATAAAAATTATATCAAAGAAAAGTCACAAAATAGGAATAAGAAAGTATGTATATTCAAAGGGTAACTGGAATGGCTATTATCAAAGACTGGAAACATGAAGACTCTTAAAACTAGATTAGGATCAAGAAAGGAGTTGACAAGAGTGCAGAAGGCTTCACTCTTGCCTCTATAAATTCTATCTAATTAAGAGCTACGTGGCAGTATTCTATAGGACCTCATACACATGTCTAATTTACAAAACACATGTCAAACTTGCACGATAAGTTTTCCACATATGCGCCACGTACTTGACTTGTTCCGCAAGCTACCAACATGTGTGACACATGGCTACCTTATTCCACAAGCTACCAATATGTGCGCCATGTGGCTAGCTTGTTGACTAAATTTCTAACCTACTAATTACCTATAGACATGTATAAAGGTGATTCCACATCTATGAAGCTTCTAAGAAGCTTCTCTATCAAATATTCTCAAATCAACTAATTTTATTTACTTCTATTAGTCTATATTATTTAGAAAATTATTGGAATAAATCTTATGTCCATAATATTATCCTCCCTTCTAAGGACGAGTTCCACGTGGAGCGGTGATTACATGTTGAAGAAGTCTAGGATATGTCGAATTGTGCTTGCCACATATTCTGATCTTTGTTCCTTTGAAGGTAGTTGATAGGTCCTTTCAATGTCAAGGACAATAATTGGATGAAATCAAATAAACAAGTGAGACCTCTCTCAAAGAAATAAATATAAAGAAGTATATATATTAAAAAGAAACTGGAATGGCTAATGCCAAAAGACAAGAAAACTAGAGACTATTGAACTAGACTGGAAACAAGAAAGGAGTTGACAAGAGTGAAGAAGGCTTCACTCTTTTCTCTATTTATATTATCTACCTAAGAGCTAAGTGGCGATGTTCTATAGGACCTCCAACACGTATCCAATTTACAAGACACGTGTCCAAGTTGCAAGACATGTGTCGAACTTGCAGGGCAAGTTTCCTATATGTTCGCCACGTATTTAGCTTGGTCTTCAAGCTACCAACATGTGCGACATGTGGCTAACTTATTGACCAAGTTTCTAATCCAAAAGTCTATTATGGACACTTATAAAATCAAAGCAGCGTCTATGAAGTTTCTAGGAAGTTTCTCTAAAGATATTATGGAATTAACCTACTTTTATCTTCTTTTATCTAGTTCTATCTGATCATATAGGTAACTATGTATATGTCCATGACATTATCCCCTCTTTAAAGGATGAGTTCCACGAGGAGCGGTGATTAC
>JAWRVF010001156.1:0-102043 GCA_036785485.1 Physcomitrellopsis africana
GATGATGCTGCACTCATCAGTCTATTTCTTTATGGATTGCAATATGAAGTAAAGAAATTGATGCTCAATTTACCTGATCCTCAAACATTGAGTCAAGCAATCGATTTTGCTGTAAAGTGTGACAATCGACTTTTTGAGTTTCAATCCGAGAATCGTATAAGGAAAACTCAACATTATTACTCAATCGCAACATCTTCACCAAATGTACATTCGGAAGTAGAAGACATGCAAATTGACATAGTACATTTCAAACCTCTTACTGAGCAAGAAAAGATTCGTTGTTGCCAGAGAGGATTATGCTTATATTGTGGAGAACCTAAGCACACTGCTCAACATTGCCCAAAGAAACAACGCAACTATAAAATGAGAGGTACGGCGATCAAAGGAGACAACATGTCGGAAAACAAATTTGTCCAGCTACAATAAGGACCGTGCAGCTGGAATCTTGTACAATTCCTAAAGAAGGTCCTATCCTCTCTTCAGAACCATCTCCTTGTTTTATAATAGAACTATATTTAGGACCTAAAAACCACAAAGCCTTTGCTTTATTAGATTCAGGAGCCTCAGCATGTTTTTTAGATGAATAATTTGTTAGAAGTCGTAAAATACCTCTAGTACAAAAAACTAAACCTGTACATGTAGAAGTCATAGATGGTCGTCCATTGTCTTTTGGAGATGTCACTCATGAGACCCACCCTATAAAAGTAACAATAGACGGTCATAATAGTTACGTAACCTTTAATATAATTAAATCTCCGTCTAATCCAGTTATTTTAGGTCTATCATGGTTAGAAAAATATAATCCAAAGATAGATTGGAATTCTCGTAGACTTCATTTTTCTCAAAACGTTATTAACACTTCCGTCGACCAAGTAAAAAGCTATAAGTCTAGTATAGTAAAACCCGTACTTATAGGTGCAAAAGCTTTTATGCATGAAGCAAAAGGAGGATCAACTTTTGCTATTTATGCCACACCCGTCTCTGATAGTAAAAGCACTTCAAGTGGCTTTCCAAGCCAATACCAAGATTATCAAGATGTTTTTGAGAAGAAAAATGCCGATATCCTTCCGGAGCATCGTTCATATGATTGTTCAATTGATCTCAAGGAGGGATCTCAACCTCCATTTGGACCAATCTACAGTCTATCACAAAATGAGTTGGCAGAACTCAAAGAGTATATTGAAGAAAATCTGGCCAAGAACTTCATACGCCATTCCAAATCTCCAGCAGGAGCTCCAATTCTATTTGTGAAGAAAAAAGATGGATCGTTACGAATGTGTGTGGATTATCGAGGGCTTAACAAGATCACTATCAAAAACAAGTATCCACTACCTTTAATCTCCGGACTTCTTGATCAACTGAATCAAGCTAAGATCTATACAAAAATAGATCTACGAGGAGCATACAACCTGGTTCGCATCAAAGAAAGAGATGAATAGAAGACTGCATTTCGAACAAGGTATGGACACTTCGAATATAATGTTATGCCTTTTGGACTCACGAATGCACCAACCGCTTTTCAACATCTCATGAACGATGTTTTTCGTGAATTCTTAGATGATTTTGTTGTCTGCTATCTAGATGACATTTTAATCTACTGTAAGAATGTAGAAGAGCATGAAACACATGTTCGTCGTGTGTTACAAAAACTTAGAGAAATAGGGTTGTACGCCAAGATGGAAAAGTGTGTATTTCACACTACTCAAGTTGACTTCTTAGGTTACATCATATCGAATAATGGCCTCATGATGGATCCTAAGAAAGTCCAAACAATCATAGACTGGAAGATTCCAAGAACAATAAGAGATGTGCAATGCTTTCTGGGATTTGCCAATTATTATCGAATCTTCATCAAGAACTTCTCTCAAGTTGCAGCCCCACTTACACGTTTGACTTGTAAGGACAAGCTCGAGTGGAATAAAGAAGCAGAAGCATCATTTGAAGCTTTAAAGATAGCTTTTACTTCTGCACCAATCTTGTATCGCGTTGATTTTTCTAAGGCATTCTTTATAGAAACAGATGCATCAGACTTTGCTTTGGGCGCAGTATTGTCATAAATGGGAATAGATGACAAACTCAATCCAGTAGCTTTCCATTCCAGGAAATTTTCGACAGCAGAGATCAACTACAAAATCCACGATAAAGAACTTCTCGCAATTGTGGATTCTTTTCAAGAATGGCGTCATTATTTAGAAGGCGCTTCTAGTCCAGTCACCGTATATACGGATCACAAGAACCTCAAGTATTTCATGTCAACACGCGTGTTGAATCGTTGTCAAGCTCGTTGGAGCATGTCTCTATCAAGATTTGAGTTCATTATTACATATCGGCCAGGAAAACAACAAGGTCCGTCCGATGCACTTTCTAGACGTTCTTATCTTGCACCAAAAGAAGGAGATGCAGCTTTTGATCAACAAAGAACGACCCTCTTGAAGCCGGAGCAATTTCATCTTCGGGCAACGAAATCAACATTAACTGTTGATTCAACTTTTTTCAAGCAAGTCCAGTTAAGTATGTCCTCAGATCCCCTTATTCATGAAATTAAGAATAATTCTTCTAAGTCTCATGATATTTCAAAGTTTGTGTTCAAGAAAAATCTACTCTATTTCATGGCACTTATATTGCCCGTAATAAGGAAGCACTCCATTACGTTGCTCTTCAAGCTCTCATCATGACTTCCCCAAAGCAGTTAGGACATTTTGGGGAGTGACAATAAGACTTCAGGAGCTTGATATCTGAGAGATTTTATGGGTCTCAAACGCGAAGTGAGCTCAAAGATTTTGGTGGTAAAACTTGGGTATTTGTCAAAGAACAAAAACCTCGCCATCGAATTCTACTTGACTTCTTCACCATTACTCCATTCCGTAAATAAATCCACGGTCTTCGTCTACGGATTTTATCACGGATCTTCCAAATTCAGGTTCTTATGACTCTATATTCGTGATAGTAGATCGTTTTACTAAGATGGCACATTTTATATCATATAAAAAATCTATCACAAGCAAAAAAACAGCTAAACTTTTCCTTGACAATATCTACCGCTATCATGGATTACCTAAGGATATTATATCGGATAGGAACCAACAGATTGAGATTTCGAGTAACACTTTCAAGATTCTAGCGGATATAACGCTTATCTTCAAATTTTCCATCCTCAAACCGATGGACAAAGAAATCCGAGCGCCAGAATCAAGGCCTCGAATAAGATTCGACGCACTCCATCAACTACCAACAAGCACGAACACAACCTTTTACCATTGGCGTAGCTCGCTTATAATAACACGAAATGGCTACATTATTCTACACAACAACAAACACTTTCTTTCGCCACCATGGTTACCATCCACGACTCGATACTTTGACTATTCGAAGTCGATAATCCTACTTGCCGAAGACTCTCGGTAGAATCATTCATTTAACCATACAACAATGAAGGCACAATTAAAAGAAGCTCAAGAATAACAAAAGATAAATGCTGATGCGTATCGAAAGGAACAACCACAACTCAACGTAGGCGACAAGGTATGGCTACTTCATCGCAATATCAAGACTATGCGACCTTGTGACAAGTTGGACTATCGTAAGCTTGGACCTTTTCGTATTTCTAAACAAATTAATCCAATTGTATATCGATTACGCCTACGAGAGTCTATGAAGATCCACCCTGTATTCCACGTGTCTCTTCTTGAACCATATAAGACAATGAACATACCAAGAAGAAGATAAGTGCCACCTCCTCCTATAGAAGTGAACAATAATGACGAATTTGAAGTGGAAGAAGTCTTAGATTCAAGGCGGCGCCAAAATAGGTTGGAATATCTTGTTCACTCGCACGGATACGATATTAAAAATCTAGCGAATGCAGCGAGGAAGGTAGAGACCTTTCATCAACAACATCCATCGAAACCAAGATGAAGACTTTTCCTATAAAAGAAACAAGATGTAGGTAAGATAACATTCAACTTTCTATCCTTGTTTGTAGCTTCTTTGTATTTTATGATGCTAAGGAGATGGAGAATCAATAGCCAGCGGATTTGACTCAAGAGCCTTCATTTGCTGACCTACCGGACGAGACATTGCGACTGTCACAACCCTCAAGACAACGCAACCGAGATGAAGATCTTCAAGAACGACATGTTCTTCCTCGAATAGATGGCCAGATACAATGTGTTTGGTATCACGACCTTGGAAGAGATTCTCAATGTTTGGTGATTTTATTGGAGATAGGAACATTTCCTGACGGTGTTCCAAATGTGACATTTGAAGGAAGTTGTGAAGGTCACAACAATGATCAAATAACAGGGTGGTCTTCTCGCCCTGGAATGGGACACTATCGATGGCTGAGAGGACCCATCAATTATCTTCGAAGAGAACAAAGATCAGAGTATGTGGCAAATACTATTCGCCGCATCTTAGACTTTCTACACATGTAATCACCGCTCCTCGTGGAACTCGTCCTTTAAAAGGGGGGTAATGTCACGGACATATACATAGTTACCTATATGATCAGATAGAACTAGATAAAAGAAGGTAAAAGCAGGTTAATTCCATAATATCTTTAGAAAAACTTCCTAGAAACTTCATAGACGCTGCTTTGACTTTATAAGTGTCCATAGTAGACTTTTGGATTAGAAACTTGGTCAATAAGTTAGCCACATGTCGCACATGTTGGTAGCTTGAAGACCAAGCTAAATACGTGGCGAACATATAGGAAACTTGCCCTGCAAGTTCGACACGTGTCTTGCAACTTGGACAAGTGTCTTGTAAATTGGATACGTGTTGGAGGTCCTATAGAACGTCGCCACTTAGCTCTTAAGTAGATAAGTATAAATAGAGACAAGAGTGAAGCCTTCTTCACTCTTGTCAACTCCTTTCTTGTTTCTAGTTTAATTTCAAGAGTCTCTAGTGTCTTGTCTTTTGGCAATAGCCATTCCAGTTTCTTTTAATATATACACTACCTTGTTTCTATTTTGTTATATTTCTTTGAGAGTGTTTTTCACTTACTTATTTGCTTCCGTTGAGTTCTTGTCCTTGACACTATGAAGCTTTTAGGAAGCTTTTTTATAAGATATTATCAAATTAACTTACTTTTATCTACTTCTATCTATCCATAATAACTAAAAAATTATTGGAGTAGATATTGTGTTCATGACATTATTCCCTCTTTTAGGGATGAGTTTTATGAGGAGCAAGAATTATATCTTGAAGAAGTCCAAAATGCGCCAAATAAAAATTGCTATATATTTTGATCTTTGAAAGATTTTTTTATATCTTCATGTTGATTTTGATAGATATTATTGATGAAATGCATTGACTTTTGCTGATGCATTTGATAGATTCTTGAATGGCTCCCATGTGCATTCACTAATATCATATCCATGTTAATGTACAAGATATTCCAGCTGTTTTCAATACCGTCTTGAATCTAAAATCTCTTCCACCTCAAATTCTTCATTATTGTCTACTTCTATAAGAAGTGATGGTATTTGTCTTCTTTCTTATATGTCCATTATCTTATATGGCTTGAATAATGACACATGGAATATAGAATGAATCTTCATAGATTTTGGTAGGTGTAATTGATAAACAAGTAGATTAATTTATTTACAAATCAAAAATGGTCCAAAATTATAATAATCCAACATGTCACAATGATGATTAGTCTTAATATTATGACGAAGTAACCATACCTTATCGCCTATTTGGATTTAAAGTTGTTCCTTATAATAAACATTTCCATTGATCTTTTGTTATTCTTGAGCTTCTTTTAACTATATCTTCATTGTTATATATAGCTCCAATAATTAATTTGCCAAATCTTTTATCGTAGGATTATCAGCTTTTGAAAAGTTAAAAATATCAAATTATAGATGATAATTATAATTAGCAAAGAATACAATTCATTGAGTAGAAAAATATATCAAATTATTATAAACAAACTTTGCCAATGGCAAAAGAATTATCCGATCATCGTGATGATAGTTGATGGTATATCTCAAATATTGTTCCAAAACTTAATTTACCTATTTTGTTTGTCCATTAGTTTGAGGGTAGAAAATTGAAGATAGTTTTATATCCATCTTTAATATTTTGAAAAGGGTTTTCCAAAATCTTGATACAAATTGCATCCCTCTATTTAATATAATACCTCTTCATAATCCATGATAGTAATAGATATTATCAAAGAAGAGTTTAGCTATTTTTTCACTTGTGATAGATTTTATACATAGTACAAAATGGGCCATTTTGGTGAAATAATCTACAATCACAAATATAAAATTATATGAACTTGAATTTAAAAGATCCATAGTAAAATCTATAGAAATAAAAGATTAAGATTGATTTTATACAAGTAATAGTTGGAAAAGTTTGTAAGATTAATGATAAGGAGTTTTTTATCTTGAACAAATGTCGCATGGATGTACAAATCTTTTAATAATCTTCCACATTTGAGGCAACCAAAAATCTCTTAATATTAGTTTGAAAGTCTTGTTATATCCAAAATATTTTGCTGCAAGGAAATTATAACAAGCTTCAAGAACACGTAGTTGTGTTTTACCTTTTGGAATATATAGGCATCCTTTGAAATATAATAGATTATTTTTGAAGTCAAACTTGGAAGTATTATGAGAGTTAGATGAATTATTCTTAATATTATGAATAAGAGGATTTGAAGACATATTTGACTAGACTTGCTTGAGAAAAATTGAATCAACAATCAATGTTGATTTCATTGCTTGAAGATAAAATTGCTTTGGCTTCAAGAGAATTATTCTTTGTTGGTCAAAAGCTAAGTCTCTTTCTTTTAATACAAGATAAAAATATTTAGAAAGGGCATTAGACAAATCTTGTTGTTTTTTTGGCCTATAAGTAATAATGAACTTGAATCTTGACAAAGACATATTCCAATGGACTTGATGACAATTCAATATGCATGCTAACATAAAATATTTAAGGTTCTTGTGATCTATGTACACGGTGATTGAACTTGAAGCTCCTTCTAGATAATGACACCATTCTTTAAAAGAATCTACAATTCTAAGAAGTTTTTCATTATGAAATTTATACTTAATCTTTACTATTGAAAATTTTTTGGAATGAAAACTACTAAGTAGAATCTGATATCTGCTCTAATTTGTGACAATATCACATCTAAAATAAAGTCTGATGGATTTTTTTTTATAAAAAATATCTTTGAAAAGTTGACGTAATATAAAATTAGTATGAAAATAAAAATTGTCTTCAAAGCTTCAAGCGATGTTTTTGCTTCTTTACTCTACTTGAGTTTGTTCTTATAAATTAAGCATATAAGTGGAGCTATAACTTGAAAATAATTCTTAATGAAGATTTGATAATAATTGGCAAATTTCAAAAAGCATTACACATTCTTTATTATTCTTGGAATCTTCCATTCTATGATTGTCTAGACTTTTTTAAGATCCATCTTAAGACCATCATTTAAAATCATGTATTCTAAGAAGTCAACTTAAGTAGTGTGAAATATACACATTTTCATCTTGGTATATAGTCTTGCATCTTTAAATTTTTGTAATACACAACAAATATGAAGATTATATTCTTTTATATTCTTAGAATAGATAAAAATATCGTCTAAATAGTAGACAATAAAACCATCAAGAAATTCACAAAAAACATCATTCATAAGATATTGAAAAGCAACTAGTGCATTTGTAAATCCAAAAGACATGACATTATATTCAAAATTTTTATATCTAATTCAAAATGTAGTCTTTTTTTTATTATCTTTTTTTTATGCAGATCAAGTTATATGTTCCTCAAAGATATATTTTTGTGTAGATCTTTATTTGAATGAAATGATCAAGAAGTTTTAAAATCAAACATAAAGGATATCTATTCTTCATGATAATCTTCTTAAGTCCTTGATAACCTACATACTTCCATAACAAACTATCTTTTTTCTTTACAAATAAGATAGAAACTCATGTTAGAGACTTTGAATGGCATATGAAATCCTTAGCCAAGTTCTTCTCAATATATTCCTTCAAGGCAACCAACTTTTTTTATAATAAATAATAGATTGGTCCAAATGATGGTTGAGCTTTTTCTTGAAGATCAATTGAACAATCATAAGATCAATGCTCTAGAAGAATATCTATATTTTTTTTTCAAAAACATCTTGAAAATCTTGATATTTGCTAGGAATACCACTTGTAGTCTTTTTAGCATTTGAAATGAATGTGGCATATATAATAAAAGATGATCCTTCTTTTGTTGCATGTGTGAAAGCTTTTGTACTTATCAGCAAGAGTTTAGATGTATTCCAATTATATATATCTACTTGACTAATGGATTTTTGGATTAAACTATGAAAAAAATTAAGGTTACTAGAAGTCTAATCTATTTGAAGATAATACTTTTTTAACTACAAAAATTTTAAAATTATTGGATTGGAAGAAAATCTAATCGTATTAAATATTACTATGCTATTATGTCCTTTAATTATTATATATAAAAAAATAATTTGATGGATAATATTTCTAAAAGATAACAAATGATAATTTATAACCTCTACGTGTATAAATTTAATTTTCTTAAATAGAGATATTTCTTATTTTTTGACAAAGTCTTCATCTATAAAACTAATTAAGGCTTCTGAATCTAATAAGATAAAAACTTTGTAAATTTTAGGTCCTAAAAATATATCTATTGTAAAATAAGATAAAGAATTTGAAGAAAGAATAGGACCTTTACAAGGTATTATACATGATTCTAGCCACACAATTCCTATTATAGCTGGATAAACTTGTTTTTTGACACATTATCTTCTTTAGCAACCATACTCCTCATTTTGTGATTACATTGTTTCTTTAAATAATATTGAGCAGTGTACTTTGTTTCTCTATAATATAGACATAAATCCTCTTGACAATGTCAAATCTTTTCCTATTCGGTGAGAGGTTTAAAATGTATCACATCAATTTATATTGGATCTAGCTTAGTCAAATAAGTTTCTGAAAATTTAGGAATTGCTATCATTAATTGACTTGTTTTTCTCCAATCATGTCTATATTTCTAAAGTCTTTCAAATAATCAATTATCACATGAAATGGCTTAAGAAACAAATTGTTCCAAGGAGTCTGCTTTTGGCATTATTAGTAACAAATCTTTGATGTTATTCTTCAATTCATAACAAAATTGATTGATAAAGGCTTTGACATTTTGCTCTATATTGTAAATAAGATTTTGGAATTTTGTAGTATATATTTTAGTTTATTGTGATCCTTATTGCAAAGATAAGAGCTTGGTCTCTACTATCCTTTTTTGACCACTTTTTCCAAATGTGGTTATAAATATTTCAAAGAATGAATTCAAATCATAAAAAAGTTGTAAATCTTTTTCCATCAAAGGTACAAACTAAGAAAGAGCATTTCTAGATAGAAGTGCATCTATAAATCCAACTTGAGTAAATCCATTAAGATATTAGAAAAGATACAACCTTAGATATAGCTTAATTTATTGTAAATTTCTTCAAAATTTTGATCTTGTTCCGTCAAACTTCTTAAGCATATTAATCTTTGTCTTCTTTACGCTTATAAAAAAAAAAGCTTTCTAGATTTGCTTGTGAAGACAATTTACTTGCTTCTCTCAAATATACAACTTTTTGGTGTAGGCTTTAGACTTCTTCTATAAATGTAGGAATATTTCTTCTATGATTAATATTAGTGATTTGTGAAATTTCCATCCTAAGAGTGTTGACAAGCTCTTGAAGATTTACAATAGTTATAAATTTATTCTCACTTCCACTAAGTATAGCATCCATGATCTTTCTTTCTATCTTTGATAACTTAATAACTCCACAATTCAAATTAAAAGAGGATAATCCGTAACCTCTAATATCAAATAAAAATTTCTATAAAGAGAGGTGATTCACTTTCTTTGAAGGAAAAAAATCAAGGTTAGAAAATAAAGAATATTAGTTTAAAAGTGAATAGTCCACAACTTTCAAACACAATAATAGAAGTGAGATAATTTATTTATTTCTTAAACGCAAAACAAGAATAATGAATTCTTTATTTTTGTCAAACTATCAAGGACAAAAATATGAATTATAAAGGAACAAAATAGACTCTCATGTTACTTAAATTCATTCAAAGATGGAATAATACTAAAACTAAAATTCATGTCCATGATTTTGAACAAATAAATGTGACAAAATACCTTCCTCTTCTAATTGATGGCGTCCTCATAGGTCCACATACATCAAAATATATAATCTCTAATAATTTTGTAACACATGTTGCAACTCTATTTAAAAATAAAGCCCTTTGTTATTTGCCTTGAATACAACCTTCGCAAATAAGTATCATGATATTGTGGCTGAAATGACCAAGATCTAAGCCACTTATTATATATTGAAGTTCTTTCAAGCTTTTTGCATTCAAATGACTAAGGCGTCAATGCCAAATGTCAAACTTATCATGATCTTGTGAAAATTTAGCAAATATTGCTACTTCAACTCTATTCAACTTTTTACAATTAATGAAATAGAAGTTACCATCTCTGAAGCCTTTTGCAACATCTCATCTAATCAATGTCTTGATAAAATATCCATTTATATTAAATTACACCTTATAACAATGTGAAACAAGTTTGCTCACCAAAAGAAGATTTTTTTTTATCTTTGGTATATGTAGGACTTCTTTGAATTTGATCCTTTTGGTTTGATCCTTCACAACAATCTCCACCACAATAGAGTCAATTCCAATTGCTTATATATTGCCATTATCTTCTAACCATAATTTAGTTGTTGGAATTTCTTTATAAGTGTCAAATAAATATTTGTATGGAATCATGTGTTTAGTAGCACTTGAATCAATAATCCACTTGGATATAGCAACCATGATTGTCCCTTCATTTGCCATGAAAGTATAATCATCTCTATCATGATCATCGCTTGCATTGTTAGCAATCTCTCTATCTCTTTTCTCGACTGTGTAATATTTTTTTATATATTATCCTGATTTTCTACAAATGAAGTAATTTCTCACATTACTTCTCACATTGTCATATTGGTTTGAGTAGCTACCTTTGTCTTATCTTAAAAAGAGAGCCAAATTATTCTTCTAATGTTTTTTTTTTTTTTTTTTTTTTTTTTTCTCTCTTTGTTATTTTATGAACAAGTCTTGACATAACATAGTCTAATATAAATTCTTTAATCTTGATGGACTCCAATACTATTATAAAATAGTTGTAAGAATTGAGAAGGCTCAAAAATAATTGCATGATTATGTCATAATCATCTATCGGCTTGTCAACAATTACTAACTGATTTGTAAGAACTTTTATTTTGTTGACATGAGCCATGAGATCCTCTTTTTTTTCATTCTTATGATTAAGAACTTCTTCCTTGTCCATAAGATGTTTATAAGGTTTTTATTCTTATAAATGTTGCAAAGTATCTTTTATACTTTTATTGCTTTTTTACAAAAGATAATGTGTGAAAAATTAGCATCATCCATATTTGTTGCAATCAAACCAAATGCCTTCTATTTACAATGTTTATATTCCTTCTTCTCCTTCATATCAGCTCTTATACTTGGAGGCTCTTCACTTTCATCTATAATATCTCAAAGATCTAAAGATGCCAATATAAGATCCATTTTTACCTTCTAATGGTAGAAATTGTTTCTTCTAAATATTTCAATCACTTTCAAGCCTTCATCCTCATTTAAAGCCATGTCTAAAGAAGAGATGGATAAAAAAAAAATCAAAAAAAGAAATAATAAAGCTCTCAAAATTAACAAGAAGATGTTGCTGCTTTAGAATCTTAGAATGCCCTCTTTGTAAATAAATTAGTGATTTCACTCTCAAAACACTCTCAACTTTATTCCTAAGACTTTTTATAAGTCTTTTATACTATAAGATTGTCTCCTATCAGATTTACCATTCTTCACTCATTTTTAAACTCAAAAATTATCTCTTAGTACTATAAAAAGTCTTTTAAACACCTTAAGCTTCTAAATCATGTCAAAGCCCAATGTTAGTCCACCAATGATGTAATCTAGTAAGAAAATACAATATTAGTATTTGAAAATATCATTTTAAAGATATCTAACAAATCCTAATATCTTGTATATATTTAATAACAAATAAGAACAATATAATATCAATTTTTAGATGTAATAATAAAGTTAAGAGATTAAAATTCTAAAATTAATAATAATAAAAAGATCTATTTTTTATAACAATTAAGACTTCAAAAAACTTCAAAATTCATAAGTAAATATAAGTAGGCCTATAATCTATTGAAGAAAGAAAAGTTAGAAACTATAATACTTAGCATCAATAAGGTTACATACAAAGAGAGTGTGGAATAAGATGACTCTCACTTCCAACATCTATTACTTATAGGTGGTGGTTGCTGCCCTAAAAAATAACTTCCACTCTTTGACTTTCAGACACATGCTCCTAGGATTTTACATACCACAAGGATATCCAATAATCCTAGGATCTTTTAGCATCTTACATATCACAAGGATATCTTATACCATGCACTTATTACTCTTATCTAGTCTTTTAGATATTCCTTAGTAGATAATTTATCCTCTTGACTTTAACTCTTTATCCTTGACCTCATCTTATATCTATAGAATGCCCTTTCTATATGTTAAAAGTCAATCTTTTGACTATTATCAACTTACCTAAGATAATATTTTATATTTGATAATTTATTCTATTTTTATTATTATCTATTTATTTTAACAAGTTATAGAAAATAAACTTATATATCACAATTAACTTAGAATCTAACAATTTAAATAAAATATTAAATAATTCCAATTAAATCCTTAACAATCCTAATCAAATCCTAAAACAAATATTAAAAAAATCTTAATAAAATCCTAAAAAAAAATTTAAAAAATTACAAAAAAATATCAAAAAAATCTTAACTAAATCTTAACCAATCTTGAAAAAATCTAAAATAAATCTTAATTGAATTTTAATCAAATTCTAAATAATTCCTAATAAAATCTTATCTAAATTTTAATCAACCTTAATCAAATCTTAATAAAATTTATGAGTGTAAAATTCATCTCTCAATCCAAATTATAAGATAGTCTCAATTAACAGTTGCTTATAATTTGTGGCACAAAGTATATGGAGTAATAAATAACAACAAAAGAGAAGAACAATACAAAACAAGTGAAATATGTATAATTTAGCAATTACACACTACAAAACTAGTCACAATTTATTCACTAGATTTTTATTTAGTAAAAGTTAAATATAAAAATAAAAATTATATTTTTAAGTAGGAAATTTTTTTATCATTCCAATGATGTAAAAAAAATATAAATCTAAGTTATCATGAGTAAATTATGATAGTTTATAGATAAAAGATAAGTAATAAAAAAGTTAAATTAGTAAGTTTTACCTCAAAGATAATTTGCTTAAAAGATCAAGAATTTGAACCTCACTAAGGCTTACAAGTAATGTATAAGGATGTCCTATAGAGGCCACAAGGCCTTAGTCTTATCCTCCTACCTACATCCAAGGTACTACAACCTATATGGAACTTATGCACTACTTTTCTTACAAGGATTATACTAGCTGTTGGTTCTCCTATTTTCTACTAGTAGAACTCATTTTTTTGTATTTTTGACTTCACCATGGATTTTAAAAATATCCAAGTAGCTTAGGAACCTTGTATGGCCTTCAAATCTTGTTCTATTTCTTCATAAGGGCTCCCAAGGTAATAAAACTCATTTTTATCAAAGTCTTCAAAATTATTCTAAAAATTCCTAAAAAATTATAAATAAATTCTAAATAAATTCCAAAAATCTCTATAATATTTTTAAAATAATAATATCAATTTAAAACTATTTTATTCTACCTTGGTAATTTTTTATAATAATAAAATTAATTTAAATCAAATAAAAATCCTATTTTCTACATAAATAATTACAAATACATGAGATTTCTTATTCATGCTTCTTCTACCTACTAAATAATTTTTATAAATTTTTAATAAGTAACACATATAAATAAAAGGTCAATGTAGATATTGGTCTTAATAACTAAATACCAATTTTTACAATTAAAAAAAATACTAAACAACCTAAGATAATTGCTTCCAAGACTTTTAAGATTTTATTTTTTTGTCTTTTTTTTAATAAGATTCTTGTAACTTATAAACTCTTCTAAATTAATATGAATATCTAAATGATCAAATAAAATCTCTAATATTAATATTTTAATATTTATATAATTTTAAAATTATAATTTTAACTAATCCACCAATTGAAATTCATTGATAGAACTCACAAAATTTTAAATAAATTCTAGTCAAATCCTAATGGAATCCTAATAAATTCCTAAGACAAGCCTTAAGTGAAATCCTAATTAAATTGTAAGATAAATCTTTAATCAAAAACTAATCAAATTTTAACAAAATCCTAATAAAATCCTAATATCCTAATAAAATCTTGATTAAATCTTAAATCAAATCCTAATCAAATCTTAATATCCTAAATAAATCCTAATTAAATCCAATAGAAAATTTAAAATCTCAATAATTGTTAAATTAATTGTTGATCTTTATTCAAAAAATTTATACTTTTTAATTTATTAATTAAAAATAAATATATAAAATTTGAAGGAATTTGAATTTACAGATTAGAAATAAAAGCTCTTTATCTTTTTAGGTATTGGCCTTTCTCATTTTCTAATCTAAATGTCTATATTCTACTATCAATATGTCTTTTTTATATTATTTATATATTCTTAAATTAACTATCAGTTAAGAAAAAAACCATTCTAATCTAATTAGTAGATTGCTCAAAATCATAAAAATCTTCACTAACCTTCAAAATCCAATTTTCAAGGTCCTAGCTCATGTAAACTCCAATAACCTCTGATTTAACTATTGAATTAAGCTCAAATTCAAAATAGACATTCAATACAATTATATTCATAAAACCATAAATTTTCATTTGTAGATCTGCTACAAAACTCTCAATATGCTTAAAAATACAAATCCACTTTATTTTTTAATAACTAGAGTTATCTAAATAAAATTTTGACTTTGCATAGCTCTCACAAAATCATTACAAACTCAAAAACCTTAAAATCAATGCTCAAAAAAATCCTATTAAGTCTATTCTCAAACCCTATTCTTTAATTAACAAAAGAACTCTCTATTTTTTTTAGATATATGGTTTTATACCTTAGGGTCCAGTTTTGACCCCGGTTCACAATTGACCCTCCTTGGATATCAATCCTAGGTTTTTTTAGATAATTTTTATTAAAAAATATCTTTTATTTTGATCTTAAGATGCCTATAGTAGTATTTTTACTAAATTATATTATTTTATCTTGTTTATGATCCTACAAAGTAAATAAAAGGTCTTTTTATAAAAAAAAAATACTATCAATACAAAAAAAAAAATTAAAAAATTAAAAAAATTTAATTTTAATTTATATTTTTTAAATTAATTTTATTGTTTAATCTTCAATTAAGCTCCTATATAATATATGTCTTCTTTTGCTCTTTCATCCTATAGTTGTATTACAATACAACAATATATTTACAATCCATGAGCGTTCTTGTAGTATGTAGCAAAATGGTTGTTTATGTGGTGTTGTTTAAGAACTACATCTTTTATTAAGCATATTTTTATTATGAATTTTTTAGAATAAAATTATATAATTACTTATCTATTATTTTATTTTAAAAATAAACTATTTTGATCTTCTAGTTCAACTAAAGGTTGTCTTGATTGATCAAGGCATTGTTTTGTTTTGTAAACAAAACTAATAATATAATTGGAATAACTTCATGGATCTTATAAGATTGATATAATATATGCCTTTGCAATTTCTCTTAGAACTCACAATCTTGCATCTATTCTAGTGATGTTTGGATTAGCCTTAGTAATCAAATATTCTATCCAATTTATACAAAAATAAAGTTGACTAAAATTTGTTGCCAATTTGATATCAATTGGTTTTGCTTTTGTTATGTAATCATTGTAGAGTAGCATAAACTTCTATTTGGGAATATACTAGATATCTAGATGTGGAGAATTCACCTTTAATTTATTGGCAAGAGTCAAATTAGTAATTTGTCCTTAATAGAAAGGACAAATAATATAATAATGTTACAAAAAAAATTAAATTCATAAAATCTCTTATATTTAAGCAAGTTTGTACAAAAAGCTCAAATTTGTAATAAAAATCTTCAATAGCTTATTCACCCATAAGGATATATTTCTTTTTAAATTTTAAAATTCAATAATTCTTGATCTAACCATTCAATTTCTATAAAAAAATATTTAAAATATAAATAATATTCTTAAGCTTCATTATAAAAAAAATCAAGTATAGATTCCCTTTCAATCGTCCAATATCTTAAAAATCCTAGTAGGTGCTTAAAACCCTAGTTCGTAGACACCTGAGCACTATTTTTTTCATATCTTACAAATCCAAAATCTTAATGCGACAAAATTTTTACACATTGTCTTGTAACATAAATACGTGGCTAGCTTATTGACCAAGTTTTTAACCTATCAATCACCTATAGACATATATAAAGGTGATTCTGCATCTATAAAGCTTCTAAAAAGCTTCTTTCTAAGATATTATCAAATTCACTTATTTTATCTATTTCAATTAATCTATATTAATTAGATAATTATTGGAATAAATCTTATGTTTGTTGTCGTATTACGTGTTGTCTTGTTTGGGAATGCACCAAGCACGTGGCTGTAGAAGGTAAAGTTGTGTTTGCAAATAATGAAGAAATCCTAATAGGTTTCATTCATGTATGAAGAATATAATTCAAATTTCAATTCAAAAGTATTTAAAAGTACTCCTCTTAGTAACATCAACCATACATATATCTCAATTTCCTTGTTTCTTTTATAATTAAGCAATTTTTATTTTTATTAGTAAGCCCTAATCCTAATCAGTGAGTTTTGACAAGCTATAACTTTCAATTCAACCATCCACTTAGTATGAAATTTTTCACACAAATGCTGATATAAATCTTCTACATGCTTAAAAAAATTCAACCCAACCTAACTTACAAATTGCAAGAAAATGCCTAAAAACCGCACTGATGACTCTTGGCCGCCAACTTGAAAATTGATGTAGAAATTCCAGTGGTGATTTCTCCTTCTTCAACCATTAACTTCACTCCAAACTTATTATATAGCTTGATCTTCAAGTCTTCTATTACTATGTCAAAGTTTATATTGATCCAATTTGTAGATCTATAGTTATCACAGAAACCCCACCCAACCCTAAACTGCCAACTTTCGACAATCCTTTGTATCAAAGTCCAAATATCTCTTGATTGCATTGTTGGATTAATACAAACTTTTGTACACACTTAACACACCCAACAATCCAATGAATATCAAATTTTGAACCATAGATGCTATACAGATTGCACAAATCACTCAAGATTGCAAGCCATCATTGTCTTATATAAAACCCAAAACACCAATACAAACTTTAACTTTGAACAATGATTTCAAAGTCATCCAAAATCGTATGGCAACAAGCTTAATGTTCTTGGAATAAGCTCCAAGCTAGCTATCCAACCCAAAACCCTGATCTGAAAAACCCCCGTATTTTGCCCTAGGCGGCTATTTTTGAGGCCAGTGGTCTGATTTTGACCCTGTCCTACAAATGGCCAACCCTCGAGTATCAATCCAACCTATCCTAGGGATTTTGTAGCCTGACCTTATCCTCTACTTAACCCTAGTATCAATCATGCTAGTAATTTATCCTTTTTATCATATTTTTACCATTTTATGGCTTTTCTAAGGTAGTAAAAGAATTACTACAACCTAGAAGGTAAAATTACTAACTAATTCTTATGTACTAGCTATTAAGTGAAGAAAATAAACTAAGAGGCTTTCATAAAAATCTTCTTAGAATATGTTGAATTTTTGTTGAACTAAGATAATAGAGTATTAATTAAAAAATCATTTTTAGTCATAGTTTCACCATATAATCGTGTCACAACACAACACCGTGATAGCAAGTTATGTCAAAAGAGTGACTGTAGATACAATTTCAACACCTTAATTTTGAGCACCTGTATCTCCTTTATAAAAAATTCAAATTACACAAAAATTGCACCAAAATCATAACCAAAAATCAAAACTTACTAATCCTAGCATATGATGTTTGAATTCTTTTGAAAAATAAATCCTAATTCCTAATAAGTCCTTAGGCAGGCTCCTTGAAGTCCATTGGACATGACTTTTGGCCAATAGGAATAGAAACTTCTATCATCCATCTCCATTCATCCACACAGATGGCCTAACTACTCCTTTTCATACTAAAAATCCCTTTCTAATCCTTTTTCTAATAAGATTTAGATAATATGTGTTCTAAACACCAAATGAAAGAAGTAAGTAAGATCTTAAGAATCATCAATGTCTAACAAAGGTGACTTAAGATATATGAAAGTTATTGTCAATACAAAATCAACTTCAAAAGTTAGTACCAAAAAGAAAATAAGGTTGTATAAATCTCAATAATATCCCTTTCAAACAAATTTTTTTGAAACTAATCTAACCACATTTTGTAACCTATAAAAGTCCAATGATATAGCTCTTACTTACCTAAGTAGTAAATTTTATATTAAATATATATGTGCAATATTTTCATATTCTAGCCAAACCATAATATGACAACATCAATGCTCTTATTGTTGTAGTGATAGAAACTAGCACTTGTTTCTAAAATCAAGCTGCTTCTACAAATGAATATACACTTTTGGAATAAGTACAGATAGCAGGGTCATAGTGCCTGCTTTCTGTTTTTGGAAGTGGAGGGCATGTATGAATGTCCTGCCTGGTAGGTGGGGTTGAGCCCAAGCATGGGTGAAACTGCCAGCTTCCCTCTGGCTGTGGGAGGAGTGACTAATTAAGTTGACTCCTAGGAGAGTGGAGATTGTGTCAGGAGTTTGGAACCCAGGACTCTTGATGGGCCCGGGGTTTGGAGGAGGCTGTGTCCCGCTGAGCACAAGAGATGGACCTTGGGGTATCTTTCCAATGCAGAGGGGGCCTGGGAGAACGAAGGGGGAGGGGATGGCCGAGGGGTGGAGCTTTTGTGGACGTGATGAGAGTGGAGGGAGCGGGCCGTGGGGGAAAGGGCAGAAGGTGGCAAGTGTATGAGTGTTGTGAGAGCGTGCGTCGGCGCATCAAGCGCGGGCCTCCTTCGGGAGCGTTCGGGGACGCTGAGTCGTTGTAGTATAGTGGTGAGTATTCCCGCCTGTCACGCGGGTGACCCGGGTTCGATCCCCGGCAGCGGCGACCTTGCACCGGTGGTCTAGTGGTAGAATAGTACCCTGCCACGGTACAGACCCGGGTTCGATTCCCGGCCGGTGCAGCTCCCAATTTTGCCCCGCCGCAGTCCGAATCCGGCCACCCGGACAGCGCGTGCGAACGTTTTGTCAGACCATGCGGTGCTGTGAAGGCTTGTGTGCGCTGCACCGGATCCACCGTTCAGTACCACGTGGAGCTGGTACCGGTTCCACCTGGTTTCCTTGACGTCCCGTTACTGTGAGGGGGGCCATGCCGTTGGGGGACCTCGGGTCGATTGGAGCACCCTCCCATCTGGCCCCAAGTCTCCAACCCTGCTGTATGTCCCCTCTCTCCTCCTCTCGACACCTGACTCGCCGCCTTCAAGCCACACTCTGATTCCTCTATCACGGTGCTCCTCCGAAACAGGGCTTCTTCTCTCACCCCACGAACACACTTCTTCTCCCCTCCACCGGAGTCACCCTTGCTGCTCCTCCTCCCCTCTCCCTCCTTTACTCACCGCACCTTTTGTTGTTCCTGCCTCCTCGCCTGGACAACTATCCTCCACCTTTCTCCCCGGTTTGCCTTCGCCTTTATTCTACTGTTGGAAGGGTCTTCATTTCATTTCCTTCACTCGTTCACTCCATGGATGGTCTTTCTTTTGGTTTTGTTTATGCTTTCTTATTGCTTCTACTTTGCCCCTCGTTCTAAGCGTCATCTGCAGGCCACTGTTTTTTTTGAAAATGCCACAGAAAGTCCAAAATGTTGAAAATTTTGTGTAACTTTTATCTGAAAGTAAGAGTATGTTGAGATAACATGGTTCTGTTCACCGTTTTTAGCTTCTGTTCACCCTTCTTTTTCCTTTGTGTCTCCTCCTTCTTGGTGTCTCCTTGTCCGCGGGGCCTCCTCCTCCTGCTTATCGTCCTCATTGGTGTTCCCTCTGATTCTCACATTCTTCATGGCTTTCAGATTATGTTGCAGAGGATGACGTGCACATCTTTCAGCGTCGCAGTGCTGAGTTTTCCTACCGTTGTGACCTCTCGGATTGGACCGAAGCTTTGTGACGCTTATCCCACCATTTGCCCTATGCCCTGCACTGGAGAGGTGAGAAATTTGTTCGATCACAGTGCTCTGCGGCAGTAGCTGTTCAAATTTGTTGCTGTACTCGGTCTTAGAATTTGAAATGAATCCTCCAGCTTTCCTCTCAGCGTGGTCGTGGATCAACCTCTAAGGTGCAAATGTGCGAGCTGTGGATGAATTGAATTGGGTTTTTATAACTTAGGAGCAGATTGTTTATATTGTTTTGTTGCACTTTTATCCGTTATTTCTATCTCAGTGCTGAATGCTTTCTAGCTCTGTGCTCATGATTTGCTAACTTGCTGTCTTGGCTGCCCTTAAAGCACTCTGGTGGGATTAGAAGCATCAATGTCATTTTCTCCTCTATCAATTTTGCTAGATATTTAATAAGAAGTTTGGTGGCGTCATTGCTCTATTTGGAAAGAGGTCGATAACTCCAAATGGTAGGTTGGAACTAGTAGCTCTTTAACAACTTCAAAGTGGAAGTCACGATTAGGGTGAGGCCTATCTGTTCCATGCCGCTCCGATCCAACAATGGTCGTTTCAAAATTTTGTTAAAATTCCTATATCTCCCTTTGTACTCCTAGTTCTTCAAGTCTTTATTTTTGTGAGTTCACCATGTATCTAAGGTGTGTGGGGTGAATACAGTTGTAACAATTTGCCATCAAAGTGTCTAATGTTGCTTGTCATTTTTTCATCGCCTTTTATAAAGAAGAAAATGTAACATCCATATCAAATATTTTGATTCTTTTAGAGTTGATAATTATGAATTGTATTTTTTGGCACAACATTTGAAGAAATGGATAGAGGATTAATAGTTTACATTTAGTGAAGTTATAAATTTTTTCTTTTGTATTGTCAATTCTTTATTTATCAATATCTCGTATCCTTATTTTGACTAGAATAAGCATGTTGTATTTCTTTAGAATAAATTAATTGTTAAAGTTATTGTTAGAGAAGTTTTGTTTCACTTTAAGTTTTGTTTCACTTTATTGTAAGTGTAATGCATAAATATGCTTTTAGTATTTTCCAATTGGAGGTCAAGATGGTGAAATTTTTGGTTATGAGATTACAATTAAGATATTTTATTACTTTTCATTATGCATAAAGTAACTCTCGTATAGTGTTATATTTTGAATGGTTACTCGTTTGATTTAGACCACATTAGGGATTATAGCTTCAGTTACTTATGAGATATCAACAATGTAATTATTCCAAATTATGCTTAAATTATTTATGTAATTTTTATTTTTTTATTTTATTTTTATTTTGTTGGGTTTGTTGTAGATTCTATCAAATATTATTTTGAAGGTTTGAATATTTTTAATTAGATTGGACAATTCAACACATTAAGATATGTCTTATCTAGATGTTTATTGTTAATTCTATTAAAATAGAGTCATACAAAACTTCCATTTCTTTGTTATTCTTGTATTTGATTGACATACTAGCAAAATTATGTTTGATACAATGTTGTATTGTTGTTCAATTATCACATGAAAATAATGTGTATATATAATTGGTTACAAAATGTAATTAGATTATTATTTTAAAAAAAATCTATTTAAAAACATTGCTATTGAGGTTTTTATAATTTTTAGTTTTTTATTTTTTTATTTTTAAATTTGATAATAATTTAATATCAATAATAATTTTTATATATTTTGAATTACCTTTGTTAGATATTGGTGATTCTTAAAATTTTATTTTATTTATTTTATTTGATATTTACGATATATATTATATAAATTTTATTTTAAAAAAATTATAAATAAAATTATAAATAAAATTATAAATAAAAAAATAGTGAAATCATTCATATGGATGAATGGAGATGGATGATAGAAATCTCTATTCCTATTGGCCAAAAATCATATCCAATAGGCTTTAAGAAGGTTGTCCAAGACCTTATTAAAGAATAGGATTATTTTTTTGAGATCATTCAAACATCAAAGGTTAGGATTAACGAGTTTAGGATTTTGGATATGATTTTGGTGAAAAAATTAAGTGATTTGGAGTTTTTGTAAAGGAGATATAGGTGCTCAAACTGCCAATTTTGTACCTATTGTCACTCTTTGGAGTATAACTTACAAGTGCGGAAAGCAATGAAGGTTTGGCGACAAGATTTGAAAGAATATTTTTTTGGCTAAACTTTACATATATGGTTTAATAAATTTTAAGTTGAGATAAAAAAAATATTAGAAGTTGAAGTCAATGCTTGTAATCTAAAGATAGTAACTAATCCACTTAATTATGTCAATTCTATCAATGAATCTTAATTGATAGATTAGTTAAAATTATAAATTTTAAATTATTTAAATATCAAAATATTAAGATTAGAGATTTTATTTGATTATTTAAGTATTTATTAAAATTTAGAAGAGTTTATAAATTATAAGAGTCTTATTATAAAAAAATCATAAAAATAAAATCTTAATAAGTCTTGGAAGTAATTATTTTAGTTGATTTAATTTTTTTTAATTGTAATAATTAGTATTAAATTATTGAGACCAATGTCTACATTGGCCTTCTATCTATATATATTACTTATTAAAAATCTATAAATATTACTTAGAAGATAGAAGAAGCATGAAAAAAAAATCTCATATCTTTATAATTATTTATGTGGAAAATAGGATTCTTAGTTGATTTAAATTGATTTTATTATTATAAAAAATTACCAAGGTAAAATAAAATAGCTTTGAATTGATATTATTATTATTTTAAAAATATTATAGAGATTTTTAGAATTTATTTAGAATTTATTTAGAATTTTGAAGACTTTCATAAAAATGAGTTTTATCACTTTGGAAGCCATTATTAAGAAATGGAGCAAGATTTGAGGACCATATAAGGTTTCTATGCTAATTAGGTATTTTTTAATACCATGGTGAAGTCAAAAATACAAAAAAAATTAGTTCTACTAGTAAAAAATAGGAGGACCAATAGCTAGTGTACTCTTTGTAGGAAGGGAAGTGCACATGTTCCATATGAGTTGTAGCACTTTAGATGTAGGTAGGAAGATAAGACTAAAGCCTTGTGGTCTTTCTAGAATATTTTTATACATTACTTTTGAGCCTTGGTGAGGTTCAAATTCTTGATCTCTTAAGCAAGTTATCTTTGAGGTAAAAATTACTTATTTAATTTTTTTATGATTTATCTTCTATCTTTAAACTATCATATTTATTTATAATAATTTGAATTTATATATTTTTTATATCATTGAAAAGATAAAAAAAAATATTTATTTAAAAATATAACTTTTATTTTTTATTTTTTATTTATTATTGAATGAAAATCTAGTGAATAAATTGTGACTAGTTTTGTCATGTGCAATTGCTAACTTGCACATATTTCACTTGTTTTGTATCCTTCTTCTCTTTTGTTATTGTTTATTGCTTTTTATATTTTATACCACAAATTATATGTAATTCTTAATTAAGGCCATTTTATAATTTGGATTGAAGGGTGAATTTTATCTTCACACAAATGGTGCTTTTATCAAGAGGTGGTGCTTCTAATTATACATGTAAATGTGGAGTTAATATATTGTAATTCATATTTTACTTGGTCTTTTTGAGTGAAAAATTTAAAATTAATCTTTATTATTGGTAAATTTTTTATGTCTCTTTTTTATTGGTATATACAAAGTATTTCAAATTTTTAATTTATTAGATAGTCCAAAATTTTATTATTGAATTGAATCTCGATTTTTTCTTGGATTTTTATCAATAAATTTTTATGCATTATATTTTAAAAATTAAAACTTTTTGAAGATAATTATCTTGAAGTTAGCTTTTTAAAAAGCTATTGTATGATCAATTTAGACTTGATTTGAATTTGTAGTGAATTTTAGACTAGAAAGGGATTCATTGCCTTGACAATTTCATATAATCCATATTTAGAAAGGTATTTCTTAGTGCTTGGTGATTATTTAATAGTATATTTTTTTAAACATAAGCACCTTGAAGTTAAGTTTGTATTACCAAAAAATTCAATGCTATTGAATCAAAATTGAAATTATGGCGATTTTTGAAGTAGAAAGAGGTTATTGCTTTAAGTGGAATACAATTGAGGTTAGTAATTTCTATCTCTTCAATTATTTATATTATTGATTTTATATTATACTTTTAAATGTTATATTTTAAATTTTATTATAACTATATTAAATTATAAAAAAAATTAAAAATTAAAAATTAAAAGAAAATAAATAAAATAATAAAAAATAAGAATAAAAAAATAAGAATAAAAAAATAAGAATTTAAAATCTAAATTTAAATTTAAATTTAAATAATATTAATAAATGAAAATATTTATTTTATTAATTAATAAAAACAAAAATCAATTAATTATTTAATTTAATTTTGTTTTAATTTTAATTTTGATTTTTGATTTTTTATTATTATTTTTTCATCTTTATCATTCTTATTTAATGATTAGTATTATTTTATTTAACAATATTATTTTTAATTTTTTTTTATTTTATTTTATATGCATAATAAATTTTATATGTTGATGTAAATTTAATATAATTTTATTTATCTATTATTTTATTTTTTATGCAATATTATTACTTTTAACTTTAAATAATATTTGATTAGTTTAGTATTAGTATTAGCATTATTTGGTGGTTCTTTTTAGGTTGGTTGTGACTTCAAAAGCATGAAGAATAGAATTCAAGTACAACTTCAAACATAAAGACTAATCTTGATAAATTTCAAATCTTAGCTCTTTAATTTATTTGAAATATTAGAAAAAATCAAAATCAAAATCAAAATAAAAAAAAAAAATTAAGCAAGGAGTACGGCTAGGAAAAACTTGCTAGGTTTCAAATCTTATTTCTTCTTTTTATTTGAAGTTTTATATACATTTAAAAGAAGCACAACAAGACTTATTATCTTAAAGATGACATTTTAACTATTCTATCATCTTGTAATATAATTGAATACTAAAATATTCAATTATATGCACTAGAAATTTTTCCAATTTACATCTTTTGTTAAAGAGAACCTAATTGTGTTTGTCATAGATGCTTTAATTTTTAGACATTTTGTGGGAAAGTGAAGTTGGATTCATGGATGGCATAACTTTTTTTTGGCATTGAACCTGTACTTGTAAGAAGTAATGACCCCCATGAAGCATAGTTAATTACTACAAGTTATCCTACAAGTTATTTTTTACTTGGTCCATTTGATTTTTATAGTATCTATGTGTTAAAATTTTTAAATTATTTGTATTATCCTTGGTCTTATTTTTCAATCTCTAATTGTAAAACAAATTTTAATTAACCAATGATTTTTCCATTTTAAGATTGATACAAGATCTTAACTTGGTATTTAGTTGGAACAAGATTTACTTATTGGATGATACTACTATTTTGAAATTAACACAAGATCTCATCTTAATATATAATTAAACTATGTATCTCATAAATAAATAAGAAAAAAGAGACTTTTATGTTATTTCACAAAATAAATTAAATATATTATAAGTTTTTTGGATTTATTTTTGTTATCTAAACTATCTACTAAGTCTTCTTCCACCTTAAGTAAATAATTTAAAAGCAATAAATTTAGTTGTATGCCATTTAAATTTAAGCTTAAGATAACTTATCATTTTATTAACTATATTTTATGATCTAAATATAGTTTACAAAACCAAAAAGAGATAGAATCTATAGTTGTAGAAACCAACATATTAGAAGAACTTTGTGAGAAGTTGTCATAGGCTTTTATTTGAATAAAGCATGGTAGAATCCATCTTTCACAACCTCAAATAAAACCTTTATCCTTTCTAGTTCTAAAAATTAATATAACAAATGGAAGTAACCAATATCTTCCTATAAACATCCAAATTGATCCCATGATGTTGCCTAGAAGATTATTTGTTGTTGTACCTTTAAGATTACAAGGAGTAACAATTCCACCTAATCTTCTAAGATTTAGTAGAATTATCAATGAAGACCTGACAACTCATGTAGAATGATTTGTAGAAGTATTAATCAATAGCTTAATAATCAATTATGGATATTTTATGATATGATTTTTAACTATTTTAATAGATTCTACATATGCATGATATAGATCCTATATAGAAGGATCCTTTACTACATGAAAATTATTCTTAGTAGTCTTTGTTTGTCAATTTAGATCCGTAATTAGCTAATAATAAGCTCTTTCAGCTTTAACAAATATTAGACAAGGTCCCTCTAAATCACCACTTATGTGAGGCAATTTTGCGTAGTATTGTCAAGGATATGAAATACAAATAACTAAAGTATCAAAATATTATTGTGTCACTTATAAAGAATAAAAGATTATTAAAAAATAGTATAATATTAAAGTAGAATGGCTATTGCCAAGAAAGTTGTGACAATTGTAATATCTCATTTGATAAGTCAATAAATAATAGTTCTTAAGCTGAATTTGTTGATTGCTGATTTTTTATTTTTTTAGCTCTAAAAATTCCACAAAATAGCCAATAATGATATAAAATATCTCCATTGAATCTACTTTATTTTATAATAAAGATTTGTTTAATCTTATTTTTGATAGATATTCCCAATAAAATATATTGACTTTGATTGATATATTTGTTAGATTCTTGGATGGCTTCCATGTGCATTCACTAATATTATATCCGCACCAATGTATAAGATATTTCAACCTATTTCAGTCTTGCCTCAAATTTAAGACCTTCTCTAATTCAAATTCTTCATTTTTGTCTACTTCTATAGGAAGTATTATCATTTGTCTTCTATTTTGTATATCTATTTTCTTATATGGCTTAAGTAGAGACACATAAAATATAGGATGAATCTTTATAGATTCCAATAGATATAATTAATAAATAATTAGATTAATTTATTTATAAATTAAAAATAGTTCAAGCCTATGATAATCTAACTTGTTATAAAAAGAATAGACTTGATATTATGACAAAATAGCCATATCTTATTACTAATGTGGAATCAAGATTATTTCTTATAATACACATCTGCATTGGTATTTTTTTGTTCTTGAGCTTCTTTTAATTATATCTTCATTATTGTATATAGTTCTAACAATTAATTTGCCAAATTTTTTATCACAGGATTATCAACTTTTGAAAAATCAAAAGTATCAAGCTATGGATGATAACCATAATTGGAAAAAAAAATATATTTTTTAAATAGAAAAATAAACTAAATTATTGTAATTAAACTTTGCCAATAGCAAAAGAGTTGTTCAATCATCTTGATGATAATTGATGGTACATCTCAAATATTATTCCAAAACTTGATTTATCTATTCTATTTGTCTATTATTTTAAAGATAGAAGACTAAAGATAGTTTTATGTCTATCTTCAATATCTTAAAAATGGTTCTTCAAAATTTTGATACAAATTATATCACTCTATCTGATATAATATTCATTGAAAATCCATAATAGCGATAGATGTTATTAAAGAAGAAATTAGCTATTTTTTCACCTATGATAGATTTTGTATTTAATACAAAATATATTATCTTAGTAAAATAATCTATATTCACAAATATAAAATGATATGAATTTAAAATTGATAGGTTTATGATAAAATCCATAGAGAAAAAAGACCATACTTGTTTTGGTATAGATAATAGTTAGAGAAGTTTGTAAGATCAAAGATAAAGAGTTTTTGATCTTGAACAAATATCACATGACAATAAAAACTCTTTAACTTCCTTCTATATTTGAGGCCATTAAAAATCTCTCAGTATTAGTTCCAAAGTCTTGTTGTACCTAAAATATTCTATTGTAAGGAAGTTGTGACAAGCTTCAAGAGCATATTGTCATATTGTAATACATTGTCAATGCCACAAATTAAAATAGATGCATAAATTAGTGAAAACTTTCTAAAAAAAAATGAAAAAATAAAAACAAGAAAAAATATATATATATTCAAGAAAAAGCTCAAATAACTATTGTCAAAGATTAGAAAATATAAAAGACTCTTGAATTAGATTAGAAGCAAGAAAAGAATTGATAAGAGTGAAGAAGGCTTCACTCTTGTCTCTATATATATTATCTATCTAAAAACTATATTGCGGTATTCTATAGGACCTCCAACACGTTGTCATGAAGTAAATATATCCATATATAGAAACTTTGCTTAACTTTCTTTTCTTTAAAATTTTATTAAGTTCTTTCTTTCTTCTTATCAACCTAGGTTTTTATATAGTTTTGGAAAAAATTTCTCATTTATTTTCTTTGTTTTAAATTTTACTTTAATTTTAATTTTAACTTTAACTTTAATTTAGCCTTGTAAATTTTTTTTATTTCTTATATTTTTTTCCAATCTTAGGTTTTAATAGATTCATGGTTATATTTGTAGATATAAGGAGTTTTGACTTTGAGGTTGAATTTAGGATTTTATTAAGGATAAATAAAAGTTTAGATATTAATAGTTAGTTGCTATTAATAGTACTAATTTGGAGGATTAGATTTGATATTTTTATAACTTTAAACTATTATTTGTTGACTTGGACTTTAAAGACCTTGGCTGTGACTTCTTTGACGAACTTAGAAGAAAAGAGGACGGGGTTTTTTGGCAAGTTTAGGGAGGTATTTTAAGAGAGCTTCTTCTTAGCGTGAGTTTAGATAGTAGAAACATATAATTTGGAGCTTAGATGAGAGAGATATGCTTGTTTGAACTTAAGCTATTAATATGATATCTACAATCACTTTTCTAGGTATATTAAGATTTATAAAATACTAGCAAGAAATTAAAAAATTGGATTGAAAACTAGACTTCAAGCTAAATATTTTTTATCCAAGAATTGATAGAAATGAGTCTAGAATGAGTGAGATATGGCTGGTTAAAACTAGCAAACTAAACTAGGATTTTGAAGAAATTAAATAAATAGAAGGGTTTGCTTTAAGCTAGAACTTGAGTTTCAAGATGAATTTGAAGATCATTTTTTGTGAACATATCACTTTTACTATAAAAAGTCTATATCTAAAATCTCATGTCAATTAAAACTTTAATTAGGAAGAAATGGAAAATTTTGTCCTTGGGCATCTAGGATTTTGATTTTGAAAGTATCTATTAAGGATTTGGTAATACCAGTCGATTGGCAATGAATTTGGAGCAAAAATTTTGTATGATGATGATCAAAGATGTAAGTTTTATGTTCCCAAATTTTAAGCTTATTTGAATGGCTAGATCTCAAAATATGAATTTTCAAGTTTCCAATTTGGTTTTGGCTTTTAAAGTCACTTGCTAATATTTTGGTGATATCTAACGATTGGTAATGAATTTATAGCTAAAAAATTTTGTGACAATGATCAAAGGTATGAAATTTGTCTTTCCAAATTTTGAGCTTATTTAAATGGCTGGATATGAATTTTTAAGTTTTTGATTTGGTTTTGACTTATAAAATTACTTGCTAATATTTTGATGATATCTAGTGATCGGTAATGAATTCACAGTTGAAATTTTTTGTGAAAATGATTAAAAAAGTGAATTTTATATTTTCAAAGTTTGAACTTATTTAAATTGCTAGATCTTGATTTATAAATTTTCAAGCTTCTAGTTTGTTGGTTTATTACATACATGGTTTTGTGATTACAAAAAAGAAAACTTAAAAAGGTTTGTACATATTGGATCCAATTTGATTGCAAAGAGGGACCTTGTGTCTATTCAAAGCAGATATTTTCCACAATAACATATTCAACTTGCAAGACATATGTCAAATTTGCAAGATAAGTTTCCTACATGTGTACTATGTATTTAATTTGTTTTACAAGCTATGAACATGTGTGACATGTGGCTAGCTTGTTCTATAAGCTATATTGATAGCTATTAGTATGTGGCTAATTTGTTGGCTACGTTTTTAGCCTACCAATTACCTATAGATATGTATAAAGGTGAATCTACATTTATGAAGCTTCTAAAAAGCTTCTCTATAAGATATTATTAAATTAACTTACTTTTACCTATTTCTATCTTTCAATATTAATTAGATGATTATTAGAATAAATCTTGCCTCTAACATTATTCCCCCTTTTAGAAACAAGTTTCATGAGGAGCAATGATTATATGTTAAGGAAGTCTAAGATGTGCCAAATTGCATTTGCCACATATTCTAATCTTTGCTCGCTTTGAAGGTAGTAGATAGGTCTTTGTAGCCAATGATAGTAACTTATACTATGGCAAGAAGACCACTCTATTATTTGATCATTGTTGAGGCCTTAATAACTTTTTTTAAAGAAAACATTTGGAATCCCGTCAAGAGTAGTTCTTATTTCTAAAAGTATCACCAAACATTAGAAGTCTCTTCTAAGGTTGTGATACCAAAAATGTTGTATCTTACCATTAATCCAAAGAAGAACATGTTGTTCTTGAGAATCTTCATCTCTATTCTATTGTCTTGAAGATTGTGATAGTTATAATATTTTCTCTAGTAAATTAGCAAACAATGGTTTTTAAGCTAAATTCACGGATTGTTGATTCTCTGTCTTTTTTGGCATGAATAAATTTAAAGAAATAGTAGATAGTCATATAAGATAGAATAAAATTTCTTTTGAACGTGCTTGGCTTTATAGCAAAGATTTTTTTAGCTCTTTATTATGATTTTGATAGATGTCATTGATTAAACGCATTAACTTTTACTGATGCATTTGCTAGATTCTTAGATGGCTCCTATGTGCATACACTAATATTGTATCCGTGCCAATGTATAAGATATTCTAGCCAATTTTGATACCGTCTTAAATCCAAGATTTCTTCTACCTCAAATTCTTTATTATTGTCTACTTTTATATGAGGTGATGGCATTTGTCTTCTTGTTTATATATCCATTGTCTTGTATGGCTCAAAGAATGATATGTAGAATATAAGATGGATCTTCATAGATTTTGGTAGTTGCAATTGATAGGCAACTGGATTAATCTGTTCATAAATTAAAAATGGTTCAAATTTATGATAATCTAGCTTATTATAAGGATAATTAATCTTGACATTATGACAAAATAATCATATCTTATCCTCTACATAGAATTGAGGCTATTCTTTACAGTAGATATTTATATTGATCTTTTGTTATTCTTGAACTTCTTTTAATTGTACCTTCATTGTTGCATATAACTCTGACAATTGATTTGCCAAATCTTCTACCCTAAGATTATCAGCTTTTGAAAAGTCAAAAGTATCAAGTCATTGATAATAACCATAATTTGTAAAGAATAGAGTTTGTTGAATAGATGAATGTATCAAATTATTATAAGCAAACTTTGTTAATGGCAAAAGAGTTGTCCAATCATCTTGATGATAGTTGATGGTATATCTCAAATATTGCTCCAAAACTTGATTTATCTATTCCGTTTGTCCATCAATTTGAGGGTAGAAAGTTGAAGATAGTTTTATATCCACCTTCAATATTTAAAAAAAAATCCTCGAAAATCTTCATACAAATTGTATTCTTCTATTTGATATAATATCCTTTGATAAGCTATGATAATAATAGATATTATCAAAAAAAAGTTTAACTATTTTTTCACTTATAATAGATTTTATACATGATATAAAATATGCCATCTTAGTAAAGTGATCTACAATCACAAATATAGAGTCATATGAATTTGACTTTGGAAGATCTATGATAAAATCTATAGAAACAGAAGACTAAAATTATTTTAATATATGTAATGGTTGAAAAAGCTTGTAAAGTCGGTGACAAGGAGTTTTTGATCTTGAACAAACATTGCACGATTGTACAAATTCTTTAACAGATTTTTATATTTGAAGCAATAAAAAATCTCTTAATATTAGCTCCAAAGTCTTATTATATCCAAAATATCCTACCATAGAAAAATTGTGACGAGCTTCCAAAGTACATAATCATGTTGTACCTTCTGGAATATATACGCATCCTTCAAAATAGAGTAGATCGTTCTTGAATTCAAACTTGGAAGTATCATGAGACTTAAATGAATTATTCTTAATTTCATGAACAAGAAAATCTGAAGATATACTTGATTAGATTTGCTTGGAAAAAACTGAATCAACAATCAATGTTCATTTCATTACTCAAAGATGAAATTGCTTTAGCTTAAAGAAGATTATTCTTTGTTGATCAAAAGCTAAATTTCTTTCTTTTGGTATAAGATAAGAATGTCTAAAAATGGCATCAAACAAACCTTATTATTTTTCTAGCCAATCAGTGATAATAAATTCAAATCTTGACAAAGACATGCTCCAACGTGCTTGGTGACAATTCAACACGAGTGCTCACATGATATACTTAAGATTTTTGTGATCTATATATATGGTGATTAGACTAAAAGCGCCTTCTAGATAGTAATGCCATTCTTAAAAAGAATCCATAATTGCAAAAAGTTTTTTATCATGGATTTTATAATTGATCTCTGCTATTAAAAATTTTTTGGAATAAAAAGCTACTGGATGGAGTTTGTCATCTGCTCCCATTTGTGATAATACTACCTCCAAAGTAAAGTCTGATGCATCTGTTTCCTTAAAAAATGCCTTGAAAAAATTGACACAATACAAGATTTGTGCACAAGTAAAAGCTGTCTTCAAAGCCTGAAATAATATTTTTATTTTTGTATTCCACTTAAGTTTGTCCTTTCAAGTTAAGTGTATAAGTGGAGCTGCAACTTAAGAAAAGTTTTTAATAAAGATTTGATAATAATTGGAAAATCTTAAAAAATATTATATATCTTTTATTATTCTTAGAATCTTCCAATTTATAATTGTTTGAATTTTCTTAGGATCCATTTTTAGACTATCATTCAAAAAGATATATTCTAAGAAGTCAACTTGAGTGGTGTGAAATACATACTTTTTCATCTTGGCATATAATCCTGTATCTCTAAATTTTTGTAACACACAACAAGTATGAAATTCATGTTCTTCTATATTCTTAGAATATACTAGAATGTTGTCTAAATAGCAGACAATGAAATCATTAAGAAATTCACAAAAAATCATCATTCATAAGATGTTGAAAAATAACTAGTATATTTGTAAGTCCAAAAGGCATGACATTATATTTGAAATGTCCATACCTTATTCAAAATATAGTCTTTTATTCATTATCTTCTCTGATACATACTAGGTTGTATACTCTTCTTAGATCTATTTTTGTATAGATCTTGGCTTCATTTAGTTGATCAAGAAGTTTAGATATCAAAGGTAGAGGATATCTATTCTTGATGATAATCTTATTGAGCCTTTGATAATCTACACACATTTGTAGTGATCCATCTTTTTTCTTTATAAACAAGATAGGAATTTTTACTAGGGATTTTCAATGATATATGAAATTTTTGGTTGAATTTTCATTAATATATTTTTTAAATTTAGCCAATTTATTTTATAAGAAATTATAGATTGGTCCAAATCGAGGCTGAGTTTCTTCTTTGAGATCAATTGAGCAATCATATAGAAGATGCTCTAGAAGAATATTTGCATTCTTCTTCTTAAAAATATCTTGATAATCTTGATATTGGTTTGGAATATCACTTGAAGTCTTTCCACCATCAAAAATGAGTGTAGCATAAATAGCAAAAGATGATCTTTTTTTTGTTGTATTCATAAAAGCTTTTGCATCTACAAGTATAGATTTTATTATATTAAACTTATGGCTTGTCACTTGATTAACAGGATTCTTATTGATGCTTTGAAAAAAGTCAAGTCTATGAGAAATCCAATCTATTCAAGGATTATATTTTTTTAACCATGATAAACTTAAAATGATTAGATTAGAGAAAGATTTAATTATATTAAAGATTATACAACTATTATGACCATCTATTGTTATATTTATAAAAAAGATTTCATGAATAATATCTCCAAAAGATAACGGACAACCATCTATGACTTCTACATGTACAAGTTTAGTTTTCTATATTGAAGGTATTCTATGACTTTTAACAAATTTTTCATCTAAAAATCATGTTGAGGTTTTTAAATCAAGTAAGGTAGAGGCTTTATGATTTTTAGGTCTCAAATAGACATCTATTATAAAAGAAGAAGAGGGTTTTAAAGAGAAGATAGGACCTTTATTAGGAATTGTACAAGATTCCAGCTACATAATCCCTATTGTAACTGGACAAACTTATTTTCCGATATATTATCTTCTTTGATAGTCATATTCTTCATTTTATAGTTGTGTCATTTTTTTGGACAATACTCAGCAATGTATTTAGGTTTTTTATAATATAAATATATTCTTTCTTGACAACAACGAGTCTTTTCTTATTCAAAAAGAGATTTAAAACATAATATCACGGACGTAAAATATAGACTAAAAATCTAAATAAGAAGTTCAAGAAGAACTGGCAAGAATCAGGTTAATCAGATGAATACAAGAACAAGACCAAAGAGGTGAGCTAGAGTTCCAAGAGATATGTTGTTGAGACTGAAGAACTCTTGAGCCTCAACTCTAATATATACACCTATTCAGGAAGCTTCTTGATCAACTTCTAACAATTAGAAAGCTTCTTAAGCAGCTTTTCAAGCAACTTCTATCAATTAGGAAGCTTCTCAAGTAATTTCTATCAACTAAGAAGATGCTAGAAGATTTTGGAAGGTTCTAGAGAGTTCTAAATATCTTCTAAAATATTCTAGAAGATTTTAACAAGCATGTCCTCGACACTAGAAGGTTTTGGAAGATTGTAGAGAGTTCTAAGTATCTTCTAAAATATTCTAAAAGGTTCTAACAAGCATATCCTTGACATCATCTCCTCCTCTAGCTTCAAGGTCTCCGAGAAGCCACTTGAGACGTATGCTCACAAATATAGGAAATCAAAGATTTGGCGCATAATCTCTGCAATATATTCCATTTATTGTTCACAAGGCAGATGATTCATGGGTCCCTATAGCCATTGGTAATGACCAACATCTTCCACTTCAGACCATGCTTGGACTTCTATGTCTTCATTGTCGAAGCGGTCTGAAAATATCATTTTGCTAGTACCTTTATGAGTAGATTCACCTTCAAAGATAATCACGAGTGACTTGCTACTTGGTATTCTTCGACGTCTTTTTGGTTCTTCTAATTCTTCATCTCGAGGTCGACGCCATAAGCTACTCAATTGAAATGGCATTACTAGTGCTGTATCTTCATTCTTATTAGCCATATCTAAATACACTTTGAGATTAGATATCTTGATATTATAAGAAAGAAAAACGCAACAAGTTATATTTTGATAAGATCTAGATCTTGCTTATATACATTCTTTTGGAGAATGCTTCATCTTCATGTTTTATCAATGGTTGACTTTTGATTTATCAAGATATTGTCAATGAAATTCTTGTACCTTTTACAACACATTTGTTACATTTTCTGCTGGCTCCTAAGTCCGCTCATTTACATCATAGCCACATCGCTAAATTAAATATTTCAACTTCCTCCATCTCCGTTACAAATTAAGGATTTATTCCACTTCATATTCTATGTGGTTCTTGATTTTAATACAAGGTGGTGGTGGCTATATCCATCCTAATAAAGTTAATTTGTTATAAGCTTCTAAAAGAGAAACATGAAAGATTAGATGTACCTTCATAGATGTGGATAGTTTCAACCAATAAGCCACCGGATTAATTTTCTCCTGAATGTAGAATGGTCTCAATCTCCTATAATCCAACTTATTGCAAGGTCAAGTGGTCTTGATGTTTCATCACAAGAATCAAACCTTATCTCCAATTTGAAAAGTAAGAAAATCCTTCCAAAATTTGTCTATAGAAGCTTTGTACGAGTCTTGAGCTACCTAGAATTGAAGCTTCAAGGTCATCTAGATCTCCATTAAATGCTTTGCAAGATCTTTAGCTGCTGGATTTTCATCTTTGAATTTATCCAATAAATCAAGTTTTGGATGATATCCATAATTTGCAAAGAAAGGTGTTTGTTGGATTGAGGCATGGATTGAATTGTTGTACGCAAACTCCACCGATGGTAGATATGTAGTCCAATCATCTTGTTGATAGTTGATCATATATCGTAGATATTGCTCTAAGACTTAGTTGATTCACTCTGTTTGACCATCGGTTTGAGGATGGAAGGCAGAAGAGAGTTTGATATCTGCCCTCAATATGTGAAAAAGCGACTTCTAAAACTTTGATATAAATTGAGGCCCTAGATCCAAAATAATATCATCCGGTAAATCATAATATCGATATATATTGTCAATAAATAATCTTGTTATTTCTTTACTAGAAGTTGTCTTTCTGCATGGAACAAAATATGTCATCTTCGTAAACCAATCTACCACCATACAGATAGCATCAAATATTGCAGAAGGTGGCAAATTTGTGATGAAGTCCATAGATAGTGAAGACCACGGTTGCTTTGGAATTGACAGAGGTTGTAAAAGCCCATAAGGACGATATAGAGGATTCTTTGATCTTGAACAAAGATCACATGATAGCACAAAATTCTTCACTATCTTTTACATTTGAAGCCACTAAAAGTCTCAAAAAATAAGCTCCATTGTTTTCTTGAATCCGAAGTAACATGCAGCCAGGAAGTCATGTCGAGATTAAAAAATACAAAGTCAAATTGATCCTTTTGGAATGTATAGTCAATCTTCAAAATATAATAATCCGTCTTCAATCTTGAACTTGTCTTTGTCAAAGTGGTGCTTTACATCCAAGACTAATGAATCCATAGTTGATGCTCCACGGACTTGTTCTAAAAAATCAGTATCAATTGGCATGATCATGGAGGTGGTGCGGAGCCGAAACTATTCTGGTTGTAGCAAAGTTATACACTATTGATCAAATGATGCATCTCTAGGCTTGGGTGCTAGATATGATCTCCTCGATAACGCATCTGATAATCTTTGCTACCTTCTTGGCGGATATGTAATAATGAAGTCAAATCAAGATAATGACATGTTCCACTAAGCTTGGCAACAATTCAAAACTCGAGTTGTTATGAAATATTCCAATTCTTATGATCTGTATATACAGTCATCGGATGTGCAACACCCTCTAATAAATGACACCACTCTTGGAAAGAATCAACTATCGCAAGCAGCTTCTTATCATGAATTTCATAGTTGATTTCTGCTGTTGAAAACTTCTTTGAGTAGAATGCAACCAGGTGAAGTTTATCATCATTTTCCATGTGTAATAATAAAGCTCCTAGCATAAAGTCAGAAGCATTTGTTTCCAAATAGAAGGCCTTTGTAAAGTTGGGATGTACCAAGATAGGAGTTGTCATAAACGTTGACTTTAACTCTTGAAAAGCCTCTTGTACTTAGGTACTCCACTCGAGCTTGTCCTTTGATATCAACTGCGTTAATAGGACTACAATTTGTAAGTAGTTCTTGATGAAAATGTGATAGAAGTTGACAAATCCAAGAAAACATTGCACGTCTCGTACCGTCTTTGATATTGCCCAATCCTTTATTGCTTGAACCTTCTTCTTATCCATCAACAATCCTTCGTCCGAAATAATATAACCAAGAAATTCTACCTTAGGTTAATGGAATACGTATTTTTCTAACTTAATATATAATCGTGCATCCCAAACTTATTATAATACCAAATTCATATGTGTAGAATAAGTAGGAATTTTAAGATTTACAATACATACTTTGTAGGGTTAAGAGTAGGTAGGAAGCTAATGAATGGCCAGTTTAGAAGGCAGCATGGATGAGAAAGTTAGAAAAAATGATTATTGTCGGTTGTGTAGCGGTTAATACCGATTGGGATAAATATAAATTGATTCGGACAGTAGGAATAAGGACCAGACTGTAATAGTGCTGAGCCGGGATAAGCTAGGTGGTACCTCTTGTTAATTTTTTAAGAGAAGGATATTAGATAAGTGTTGAATATTATAAAGTGCAGTTCTGTAATGAAGTAATGAAGGAAAGAATTGATTTATAATGAAAGATTGAGGATGTACTGATATGCTGAAATATCAGTGGAGAAATATAAGTGGAAAACTGGAAGTAGAGAATTGAAGATGTTTTGTGAAGAATGAGTATGAATGTGAAAAAATTATAATACATTGAATATTGAATCAAGGGTGACCTACGAGAGGAAGTCCGTGGAATTTGAATTATGCAAAGTGATTTATTAGGAGTGATAGTCGATTTCGGAGTATTCCTATGTTTGGAGTATATGATAACTATGATGTATTTTGAGATATCGCAGTATTACATATTGTTGTCATAAAGAAGGAGAGGAGAAGAGGTAGTGGATACTTGAGTTGGATTATTGCTTATGATATTTTATTGTTAACAAAGTTATTGGTAGTATGAGGGAGATATTGTAACAAAATTGGAATGTTTTAGTATAATCAAAAGGCAGTTAGTTATGTAACTCTAACGGTTTAACTCAATGCAAATAATCTTTCCCTGTGTTTGAATCTCCCTTTACGGATTTACTCTGGGTAGCGTAGGTAGAATAAGTAAGACAAACGAGAACAACATTTTGGCGCCGTTGCCGGAGATTGACAATAGTATTCAGTGTTAGGAATAAACTACTGAATAAGTAGTTACAATAGTGATGGAAAGTAATATCAATAATAAATGATGAAAGATTATGGTTAATAAGAATGAGAACATTGTTCTAAGAAAAATACGTCAGTCAAAAGGAAGACAAGAGAGAGCACAAGTAAGAAATCTGTTGCGAGACGAGCAAGAACGGAAGCTAAAAAAGAAGCGTCGACAGAGTTGGATTAAACCATGGTTGCATGCCTATCGGCACATCCGAGAATACTAAGAACATGAAAGATCTTTAATATTTGTGACATATATATCGTTAAAGAAATTGCCAAAAGCACTCGCGGGTAATTCCACGAGTAGCCTAGTGTATCTCTTGAGCCCATTAACGGAAAGAGAACGGAGCACAGAAGAATTAGATACTCCATTGGGTACTTTCCCAATAGTGGATACAACCGATTCTAGAAAGGCTAGTTCTTCAGTAGAGAATGTATCGCTTGTCAGTAAGGGCCACTTTAGTGTATTCCAAAATTTGTCGTTTTTATCTCAACTTCAATCGATAAAATTATTTGCAGATAATAATACCAAATTGCGGAGGCCGGAAAAAATAATTGAGGGAGGCAACAGTTATTTTAACAAAGAAGTAAGTAGATCATTGTCACCTTCAATGGCGGCGGGGGGTCCAGTAGTACCAATTGCGATACAAATGGGTGCGATGGGTGATCGCACAACTAGCGTAGCCCCATTACCTACCTTTAGGGGTCTGCCAAGAGCCGACCTACAACAACACTTGTCTCAATTCTTGACCGCATGTGTAGCCAATAATGGTAGAACTGAAGATATTTGATTAAGATGGCTGCCAGTAACCTTGAAAGATACAGCATTTGAATGGTATAATCGCCAATCCGTGGGACAATTTCTTAATTGGGAGGCATTGAAAAATATATTTTTGACTCATTTTCGACCAATAGGATTTGAAGAACGTCTTAGAGAAAGATTAATGAATAGAAAAATGGTATCGGGAGAAGCGGTGTAGTCATATTATGGCCGAGTAGCAGATATCCTTTGTAAATGGCCAAATAATCAAATGCCGGACTCATTTGTTATGTCCATATTGATTAACGGACTATACCCACCAGAATTGAAGATGTTTGTAAAAGAGGCCTGACCTGCGACTGTGGCTGCCTCACTTGACCGAGCTAAGGTATGAGAAGAATATCATTATGACTAATTCTTAACCACAGGAACCACACTGATTCTATCTCAAGGAGGGTATCAAATACCAACCTGGAATGAAACAGTGAACAGTTACCGAAGGACAATTGACTACGATGCAAATCTTAGTGTTAATTCACAAGGGATAGTGAATGTTGTTCCATTGCAGGCTGTACCACCAACAACTGCAGTCCCGTATTCCCCATACTCTCCATATCAAAAACCAATATCTATAAAAGAGTTCTCTAACAAACTAGTATCAAAGGATCCAAATGAGACTTTGTTGTTAACTTTGACAAAGAAGATGGACGAGTTGGCTATTAATCTGGCAAAGGATAAGGAAAAGAGGCATAAACCGACTAATATACGCCCCAATATTTGGTACGGTAATTGTAAGGAGCAAGGCCATTTAGTAACGGTGTCGTGTTGTAAATCAAAACATAGTGTGAAAAACATAAAAGAATGCATTAAAATAAAAAGATTAAGATTAGACGAAAGGTTGATAGAAAATTTGTAGTAAGAAGATACAATAGAAATTTACCTTGAAAAGTGAAATTTCTTCAAGTTAGTAAAAAAGAAAAGGTTGAGGAAGTGGAAAAGACATGGGCTAAGAGGTCTTTTTGACCAAGAGGATAAAGAAGACCAGGAGGGAGATGACAAGGAAGGGTCTTGAAGAAGAAGGAAGAGAGTTTTTTTGGAGAGATAGGGTTTCTTTTTGATAGGCAGTATACATTTTTGTGTATAGAGGAAGCTTGGAGAGGATTTTAGATGCGAGTTTTTGTAGGTTTTTAGTAGACAAGATAAGAAACTCATAGAAACAACTCTCATGTCTTTTTATTAAGTATCAAGGGAGATATGAGTCGTGAAAGTTGTAGGTGTTTAAGACTAGGGCAGTGAGGGTTACAAAATTTCGGGCCTTGGTTCTTGGAAACCACTTGGACTTTAGCAACAAAATTTGTTGGATTTTTGTTTCTTATAGATTTAACTACTTTGTATCAAAATCTCAAGTCAATATGACCTTTGAGCAAAGAGTTATGAGTGAAATTGTAACCGGTTTGAATGAAAAGAGAAATAGAGTGAAGGCAAGGTTGAGGGTTTGTATGGGCAGTGCATGTGTGTGGGTTTTTTTGGGTATAAAGAGATTTAGGAGACGAATTTGAGTGTGAAATTTGATAGACATGATCTATGTAAGTTAAGGAAGAGATGAGTGTAAGTTTGATACTCATTAGTCTTATAAATAAAATGTTATGCTCTTTCAAAGTGACAGGGGTCTATCTCCAAATCAGTGAAGTTTGAGGGAGCATATCTTTGTGATCAGAGTAGTATTTTGAGTAAAATTTGTTGGGGTTTGTAGATATATGAGTCTATTAAGTTGTGTAAAAAACTGATTGCTATTGGAGTTATATTCGAGGAGTTATGAGGAAAATTGTGGTTGGATCCAGAGTTGTTAGAAGGCAAAATTAAAGAAGAAGGATGGAACCTATAACTCAAGTTTGGAGAAGGCTCTTGGAGCAATATTTGGAGGGTGTTTACAACATGAGATAAGCTATAAGCCTACCAAATTTCAGCACTTCGGTCTTCTTTAATGAAGAGCAATGAAGGTGTGAAGCAAAGGGGGTCCAGAATCAAAGGCAGCATGGAGGAATTACTTTGACAACATGGTTCTCTCTAACCACATGAGCTATAATCAAAAGGATTATGGGGTTTGCTTCTTTACTCTTTTAAGTACCTTGTGTCTAAATTTTGCTTCAATTGATATGATATCCTAGGATTTATGGGCAAATTTGAAGGCGGGTTTTTAAAGGCAGAATATGGCAAGATTAATAAAGTATGTTTTTATATAAAATCTTCAGTTTTATGAACTTTATGAATCTCTTCTTGCACTTAAGAAATGAGAGGCACAAAAGACCCAGTGTTTCTTAGGGCTAAGACTCTCACCACGACAATGGAGTGCCCTTCGCCACCCCAAATGACGGTGCAATGTACCTTTTGTGGAGGTAAGCATGTAATCACAAATTGCTGGAATTTAAGAAGGCAACATCAGTTAGGAAATCAAATTATGATTCAACCAATTTTGTGGGATGTTAATCAAGTTCAGATTGGAAATAGGTTTGATTAGAACAGGAATCATCCTATTAAAAAAAATAGAAATTTCTATAATTTTTAAAATTATGAGTATAACCAAGAAGGTGATCCCGATTTCCAAGGTTTTGTGCAAAATCAGTAAAGACAACCCTAATATCCACCTATTCAAAATCCAATTTCAGATCCTACAATACCAATTGGTCGGTCGGGATCCTTTATCCATGAAACTTGAAACAAGCCTAGCCGATATATACCAGTCGAGACATCCCATATTCCAGATGGAAGAGGAAGAAGACCACTTCGATGCTATCGATGCAGGAAACTAGGACACTATGCTAGTAAATGTCCCAATCCTAGAGCCAGTGATGATTATGCTCCAATATGTGGAATTATAAGCAATCTAGGCATACTTACCAGCAATGCAATGCTCCGTTTAATGTTAATAACCGAGATCAGCGTATTCAACTGTAAAGTAAGATGGAGGACAATATTCGAGTACCACAAGATTTTCCAGTAAATCGAGTGGAATACGTACGTGCAATACTTACTCGGGCCTATCAAAAAGGAAAAGATCCAATTCAACAATTAAAAGTACTAGTTACAATGGACCAATGTCAATCATTGAATGATGCTTCAAATCTAACAATAGTATCAAAAAAATTACCAATGCGGGAATCCAATTTGTCTGTGCAACTTAAAAATAATCTTAGCCCCGAGATAATGGTTCAACCGAAACCAGTACCAATATCTGCGAAGATCCGGGAGCTATCTTATCCATTAAAAGATCCTCTTATAGACAAGAATTACGACAAAGTCCATACAGCAGTTCTAGTTCCGAACTTTGTAAGAAAATTATCTCAAGGGGTCAAATTAAAACCCATGAAAAAGAAGAGCCCCTTGGGAATCATTGCCAATATGAAATCATATGATATTATGAAAGATTTGGATGAAATTAAACCTTCTATTATCATAAAGCAATTATTAGCAGTTGCACCAGAATGTCGTTCTACATTGAATTCCTCGTTAATACGACGTAGAGTTTGTAATAAAGAAATTCATGAGGTTAGTTTGAATCCCAATCTAGGAGCACCAACTATCGATGTATCAATTGATGGTGTTCTCATTCTTGGAGTTCAAGTGGATGGTGGCTCTAGTGTGAACTTAATGAATGCTGATACAATGGAGGAATTGGATTTAAAACAATTAGTACTCACGACATTGGTATTGAGAATGGCAGATCATAGTAGGATGAAATCAATGGATATCTTACGCAGTATTAATATTGTAATCGCGGGAATTACGTATAAAATTGATTATATTATTTTCTGATCACAGAATTCCACTTTATCATATCCAATATTATTGGATTGGCCGTGGTTATATCAAGCCAAAGCTAGGAACGATTGGGATCGTGGAATGTTAACTATTGAGGAGGGTAGTGAGAAGATTGTTTTACAAATGTACCCAGTTCAATATCATCGGGAGTCTCAAATTATAAGCTCAGAAGCAACATCTGAAGATGAGGGCCACTATGAGGCAGATTATGACAAAGTTAATAATGTGATATAAGTTGATAAGGACCCAACTCACATGCGGAAGCCAGGTGTGTTATACCAATATGGAGGTTCAGGAGAATATTTTTTAGATCAGGAGGATGTAGTGAATTCTGACGATGTCATCGCGGACTGTATGAATAATTGTGTGGTAAATGAAATTAATACATTGGAACCAAAATTGGATAAGTCTAATTTGCCGGCCCATATGAAGGGTTCAGAGCCGAAGGGGCAAATCAATCTGGGGATTAATGAGGAACCTGTGTATCAATCCATTAATTTGGATATCAATGAAACATCCCAGATTATCAAACTATACATCGATATTACGGATATAGAGCTAAGAAATTGGAAAGAATTCTTTCTAAATCATAAATATGCTTTTGCTTGATCGTATGCGGATTTAAAAGGTATTCCTGCCGAAATTTTTGAGCATCGAATTATCTTAGAAGAAGATGCTATACGAATTCGTCAAAGACAACATCGTCTTAATCCAAAATATTTTCTCATGTTCAAAGAAGAAGTAGATAAACTATTAGACGTGAGCTTCATATATCCAGTCCCGTAAACTGAATGGATTTCACCAATTATGATAGTGCCGAAGAAAAATGGGAAAATCCATATCTGTCAGGACTTTCGTAAATTAAATGCGGCTACCAAGAAAGATTATTTTCCTTTACCTTTTACGGATAGCATACTGGACGTAGTAGCTAGGCATAAATGTTATTCTTTTTTGGACGGATTTTTGAGTTATAATCAAATAAAAATTGTAGAAGAGGACTAGTTAAAGACTACTTTTACTACAGATTGAGGCACATTTGCTTATAAAGTAATGCCATTTGAATTATGTAATGCCCCGGCCACATTTCAAAAGATAATGATGCAAGCGTTTTAGGATTATTTATAATTGTCGATGGAGATATTTTTAGATGACTTTTGCACATTTAGTACGACAGCGAATCATTTGGAATGTCTTGGTAACTGTTTGGACCAATGTGATAAATATGGGATATCTTTGAATTCTGAGAAGTATCAATTTGGTGTACCATCGGGAAAGCTTTTGGGACATATCGTTTCCGTGGCCAATATCGCTACTGATCCAGATAAAATTACTCATATATTGGCTTTACCAAAGCCAGAAATAGTGTCTGGTGTTTGGGATTTCGTAGGCCATGTTAGCTACTATAGGTGATTCATTCATTTTTTGAAGACAATCCCATATCATCCTCGGGCCAATAGGCAGACTGAAAAGACCAACGGTATTTTGTATAAAATTTTAATTAAAACAATGGCTGGTGTGGCAACGGTGTCGTGGTAGAGAGAATTTGTCTTAAGAAAGCGCTGGGCTTCTAGCTGTCACTAATTTCTCAATCAAGCTTCAAAAAATGAGGAAAATTCAAAGTTTACATATATATATATTCTCTTTTTGAGAAATTACATCAAATACATAAGCCTCAAGTAACTAACAACATCCAAAGTATGATAAAATCCTCTAAAACCTTATATATCTTTATGTGGAAATTTTTCTAAACTTCAACATCTCATATCTCCTGATCTGACCATCCAAACATGGTAAAATTTTACATGAAGTACTAATAAATTCTTATCAACCTTTACAACAAGTTTCAACTACAAATTCGTTGCAGATCTTGAGATATCTTGAAAATCCTAACAATCGCTTCAAACCCTTGTCTTTATACACCTGCATACAAATTTCTTCATATCTCACAAACTATAAGCTCAAATTCCATGAAATTTGTATATATAGCTTCTTAACACAAATTTTCACATTCTCCAAGAAGTTGGAGCCAAAATTTCGTCTGAAAACTCAAGTTATGGCTCAAAGCTTAACTATTAACAACACAGTGTGCTTACTGCCTTGGAATTGGATGCGCTGTCTTTAACTCTTCATATCTCCTTTGTCTAAACTCAAAACTTAAGAATTCCTTCGTAATAGACGTAGATCTTGAAATCACCTTTCCAACCACACCATTCGATCTCCAAAAGCCTCCGTACAACTCCGCGAAATCCCAAAAGAGTGACAATATGTTTGAAATCCACTCTTTAACTTTGAATAAGTATAACTTCTTCACCCTAACTCCAAATTGCCTAAAATTTCCTCTCAAACTATACCCAAAATCCTAAACTTTACAACCCTACCTCTGAAATTGCAAATCCCTTTTTTGAAGTCGCCAAAAACTCCTGTTAAGGTCGCGGGCAGCCTCCTCAAAGCCCATTGGGCATGGTATTCGACCAATAGGGATGAAGTTCCCTATTCCTTGCCTTCATCCGACCATGGCTTGATTTCATCCCTCCCAATTAGCCTCTTATTAGCTTAAATTTTCATCCTTAAGTCCCCACCTTCTCTCAAGGCTTCATACTAAACATTTAGATCTTATAATTTTTAAATACCATAATTAAAATAAGTAAAATAAAATAAAATAAAGTTTCTTCTATCAACCATTTTTAATTTAACTTACTAACCATTCTAACACACATCTAGATTCATAAACATATAATATATTTTAACTAATTTTTACATATTGTAAGTAATTACAGTATGACAACGGTGTCGTGGTAGAGAGAATCTGCCTCAAGAAAGCGCTAGGCTTCTAGCTGCCACTAATTACTCAAGCAAGATTCAAGTATAATAAAACCCTCAAGTTTATATAAAAGAGATCTTCATAGGGCTATTACACCCAATATATAAGCCTAATTTCCTCAAACCACTCAAAACATAACAAAATACTCTAAACCCTCATTCCCCCGTAAGAAGGGAATTTTTTTCAAACTTCAATAACCCATAACTTTTAATCCAACCTTCCAAATCTACTCCAAATTTACATGGAATACTGATATATTGTTCAAAACTATCACCACAAATTTCAACCATTGATTCACTATCAATCTTTAGATATCGTAAAAACCCTAACAGTAGTTTTAAACCCTTGTTTTCAAACACCCGAGTACTAAATTCTTTATATCTCACAATCTAAAAGTCCAAATGCTATGAAACTTTGATGTTTATCTTCTTAGCATAATCATACATCTTCTTGGATATTTTGAGACAAAAGTTCGTCTAGAAACTCAAGATATGACAAACCCCATCACTATCAACAAAACGGCCTACTTATTGCCTTGGAATTTGATTTGCTGTCTTTGACTCCCAATAACTCCTTCTTCAGTACTCCAAATGTAGTAATTCTTCCACATCAAGTGTAGAGCTTAAAATTCCCTCTCTAGCCGCTCCTTTTGATCTCCAAAAGCTTTCATACAACTCCTCCAATCCTCAAAAGAGTGAAAATATATCTCATATTGACACCTTATCTTCAAATGGCTATAACTTCTTTATCCTAACTCCAAATTGTCTAATTTTTGTACAAAAATTGTACCCAAAATCCTAAACTTTACAACCCTAGTCTTTTTTTTTCTAATGGCCTCCTTGACATTGCCAAAACCCTTGTTAAGGTCGCAGGCAGCCTCCTCAAAGCCCATTCGGCATGGTATTTGACCAATAGGGATGAAGTTTTCCATTCCTTGCCTTCATCCAACCATGCCTTCATTTCATCCCTCCCAATTAGCCTCCTACTAGCTTATATTTTCATCCTTAGGCTCCCACCTTCTCTCAAGGCTTCATACTAATTATTTAGATCTTATATTTTTTAAATATCATAATCAAAACAAGTAAAAATAAAATAAAGTTTCTTCTATCAATCCCTTTAATTTATTTTACTAACCATTCTAACACATATCTAAATCTATAAACATATTAGGCATTTTGAGTGGATTTTACATACTGTAAGCAATTACAGTACGACAACGGACTGGGATACAAAATTGTTTGCAGTCTTGTGGGCATATCGTACTACTTATAAAGTGACTACCAATTCCACACCATTCCAATTGGTGTACGGGCAAGAGGCAATATTACCAATTGAATTGGAAGTTCACAATTTACGAATTGTATTGGATGAACATCTCGGTGACAAAGAATCCCTCCAACATTGATTAGCACAATTGGAAAAATTGGATGAAGTTAGGGCTACAGTTCTTTTAACTATGGAAGCTATACAGCACTCCCGGAAGAGTTATTATGATAGTAAATTACGTCCTAAATCTTTTATGTCCAATGATCTGGTGCTTCTTTATGATAGTCGCTTTCACAATTTTTTGGAGAAATTTCAAGTCCGTTGGCATGGACCCTATCGAGTAATTGAAGCCTTTTCTAATAATTCAATTCAATTGGAAGATTTTATGGGTACTTAATTTACCACCCGAGTTAATGGCAACCGTTTGCATCTTTATTTTAGATTTATTTTAAATCTAGGATGGATTTTCAAAATTGGAGAGAAGAGGGTGTACCTGTTCATGATAGCTCACCTTTAATGAAGGTGCATGATGGCTAGAAAGACGGCTGATGGTCAGTTTTGGGTCCTAATATGAACTAGTCATGCAAATCGGAAGTGACGATCTGGTATACTAGATTAAAGATTGTTGCTTTAGACCCCGAGTAAAAGGTTAGGAGCGGGGCACTTAGTGAGAGTTTTCGTTAGCATTTTGTTTTGAGTTTGGTCATCCGAGTATATGCTTATTGGAGTGTAGAGTGTTCTGCTATCAGAGAATAATGATTAGTCCGAGCGAGGAGTACGTAGTCAGCATTATATAATGTCGATGGAGAGGTCAAAGAGAGCTGCGGACAGAGAGGAGAATGTCCGAAACATGCGAAGCAAGAGTAACTTGCAATTGCCGTCCCTAGTAGTGGTCACTAACATGGAGCCCATTAAGTTGGAAATTTGTTGGTCCTTACAAAGACAGAGAGATTTTAGAAATGCACAGATGTAAATGTTTTTGCGAGGATTGGATAATTTGCCTCCAATTGATATAGAATTAGTTACAGAGTACATAGGAAATTACGACCTAGAGGATGATTCAAGTGTAGTAAAAGAGAGAATAATTGGAATCGATGAGAGTACCTTACAGAAGATATTATATTTATCAATAGGTGAATTAGCGATAGGCGTCGAAGTGTCCAGTGACTTCAAATCGGGAAGTTATTTCAAAGGGGACATGACATCCTTTGAGAAAAATCAAGGCTGGAAAGTGGCAAAGGCACTTATTCTAGAGCTTGTGGAATGGATGCGATTCGTTTAGAAGTGGCTAGGCTTGAACCGGCATACCACGTATATGTCCAAGCGCTTGTTGTTTCCTGCGATTGGAACATTGGAAGGCATGGTCTTTAATTGGGTAGCCTTTGTAGCAATCCATATCCATGCAAAAATAGGAGCCAAGCAAAAAATGGGTAAATTTACTTTTTTGCTATGCTCTAACTATGTGCACTCCGTGATTGTGCACACATTAAATCAACCAATAGGAGAGAAGAGCATGCCTTCCCCAATACCGCAACAGGGTATGCGGAGTTTACCAATTGGCCCAGGGATAGTGGTGCACGAAATTAGGGAATCCAGTAGATTGCAGGAAGAGGAGGCTATCCCGGAGACTACATCAGGGCGGGCTTCAATTTGTGCAGTGATAGAGAGGGTGGTTGAGGCTCTAGTTTTGAACACTGGGATATTGGTAGAAGAGAATCTCACGGAAATAATATTGAGACAAATTTTCTAATTGCACCTTATCGTGAGCCTACTAGAAGGGAATCTAAGATAATAATTGGAGTCTAGCCGAAAAGAGATAATGGAGAAAGGCCACCAAATTGTAGAGCAAGGGCATCTGATTAGGGCAAAGACGAAGTCCAAATTGACATTGGAGCAAAAAATAGCGGAGGAAAAGAAAAATTGGGCGAATGAAAAAGATCGCATACAAAGAATCTTGAATGGTCAAAAGCAAGAATTAATAGAGAACCGCAAGATATGGGATTTGGAACGAGAAGCATTGAAGTGTCAATTACAAGCGGAACGTGATAAAGTAGTGAAATTGGAACAGAAAAAGGTGGAATTAGGAGACCAATATTGAATTGGAATGGAGAAGCTGCAGACAAAAATTGGTGCCTTGAAAAGTGAAGTGGGAAAATTGGAGGGTGATTTGGCCAATGTCGTTCGGCCTTAAGAATTTGCTCCTCCAATTTTGAGTATTAATGAGTTGGAGGAGAAGATGAAGCAACAAAAGCGCCAATTAGAGGTGAAAGATGCTAGAATTCTACAATTGGAGGCTCAAGTTTGGGAATTGGGAGTGGATAATGAAGATTTATTAGCGCAGTTGAAGATTAATCATGTGGATTTATCGGAGGAGGATGAGGATGTGCCATTAGAGCCAGATGTAGAGGAACCTCCTACGAATCCAGGAGTATCCCAATATCAGAAGCCAGCCTCATAACAAAGTTTTACCAATTTTGTGTTTGCGAGGATAGTGCACAGTTAGGAGTGGGACTATGTAGAATGGATAGGAATTTTAGGATTTACAATACATAATTTGTAGGATTAAGAGTAGGTAGGAAGCCGATGAATGGCCAGTTTAGAAGGCAGCATGGATGAAGAAGTTAGAAAAAGTGGTTATCATCGGTTGTGTAGCAGTTAATACCGATTGGGATAAATATAAATTGATTCGGACAGTAGGAGTAAGGGCCAGACTGTGATAGGGCTGAGCTGGAGTAAGCTAGGTGGTACCTCTTATTAATTTTTTAAGAGAAGGATATTAGATAAGTGTTGAATATTATAAAGTGCAGTTCTGTAATGAAGTAATGAAGGAAAGAATTGATTTATAAAGAAAGATTGAGGATGTACTGATATGCTAAAATATCAGTGGAGAAATATAAGTGGAAAACTAGAAGTGGAGAATTGGAGATGTTTTGTGAAGAATGAGTATGAATGTGAAAAAATTATAATACATTGAATATTGAATCAAGGGTGACCTACGAGAGGAAGTCCGTGGAATTTGAATTATGCAAAGTGATTTATTAGGAGTGATAGTCGATTTCAGAGTATTCCTATGTTTGGAGTATAGGACAATTATGTTGTGTTTTGAGATATCGCACTATTACATATTGTTGTCATAAAGAAGGAGAAGAGAAGAGGTAGTGGATACTTGAGTTGGATTATTGCTTATGATATTTTATTGTTAACAAAGTTATTGGTAGTATGAGAAAGATATTGTAACAAAATTGGGATGTTTTAGTATAATCAGAAGGCAGTTAGTTATGTAACTCTAACGGTTTAACTCAATGCAAATAATCTTTCTCTGTGTTTGAATCTCCCTTTACGGATTTACTCTGAGTAGCATAGATAGAGTAAGTGAGACAAACGAGAACAACAATATGATTCTCATATTTTGATCTATGTCCAACTACACGGTCCTTATTGTGGCTAGGCGTCCTTGTTTTCTTGCATGCTTGTGTTCTTGAGTCTTGTTGTTCGAGGCATCTATTTTCTAGGACAATTTTTGGCTTTATGGCCTACCTTTCTACAATATAAGCACAAGTTTTGCTCAAATTGTCGCTTCTTTTCTTCAGCTGTGAAGGGTTTGAAATATATCGTATTGATTTACATGTCTTTTGTTTCAGATTGAGCTTCTACGCTCTTGATAGGAGCAGCCAAATAGAACTGGTTTCCTTGTGGATATTGTATAGCTCTAGAATAATGGTCTTGACGTCGATTGTGACACTTCACCGCTTGGCTGATTACTTCGTTGAGTATTTGAGGGTCGGATAGAGACAATAATAAATCCTTCACATCATTTTTGACTCTCCAATAAAATTAACTCACCAGTATTTCTTCTCTTCACTTGATATCATAGGCAAGTTGTCTAAAATCTAATAAATGAACAGATACATAGTGTGATCTTTGATGCAGAGAACAAATCTTAGTGGTTGCCCACCGAGCCTTATCATGCTCTCCAAATGCCTCCTCAAATGCTTTTACAAAGGTCTCAAAATTACTTAAGATAGAAGATCTTTTTTCAAATAAGGGGGCAAACCAAGACAAAGCTTGTCCAGTAAGCAATGTCCCCACAAATCCAACTTGCAATTCCTCGGTTGAATAGTGTTCTGGTTGCAAAAATATTATCAATCAAACTTGATTTACAAAACCACAAAATTTTGATCAGATACCATCAAACTTCTCTGGGAGATTGACTCGAGGCTCTTTGTACTGTGGTGTAATCAAATTCTCACATTGAGATGTAGATGGCAATACTTCACTAGTTAGAGATGGTTGTATTGTAGTCTAAGCTACTCCCACTCTTATAGCTCCATGGAGCTTAGCAAAATTTTCTTCAATTTCAATAGTTCTAACTGCTAGAGCATTAAGGGCATTGATCATCACATCTAATTTTGATTCTGAAGATTCTATTATATTAACGTCTTCTCTACTAGCCATATTAAATAAAGAAGATGGAATCAATACCGGTCCAAGGGAGGATAATCCGCAACCCTTAGAATGCTCAAGTATGTCCAAGGAGAGGAGTAGTGCACTCTCTGCCTTAAAGAATTAAGCTCAGATATTGATAGAAGGGCAATCTTGACAAATTGTCATGGACGCAGAATATAGACTAAAAGTTTAAACAAGAATTTCAAGAAGAACTAGCAAGAACTAGATTAATCAGATGAGTACAAGAATAACACCAGAGAGGTGAGCTAGAACTCCAAGAGATGTATTATCGAGACTGAAGAACTCTTCAGCCTTAACTCCAATATATACTCCTATCTAGGAAGCTTCTCAAACAACTTCTATCAACTAGAAAGCTTTTCAAGCAACTTCTATCTACTTGAAAGATGCTAGAAGGCTCTAGAAGGTTCTAGAGAGTTCTAAAAACCTTCTAGAATGTTCTAAAAGGTTGTGATAAGTATGTCCTTGATAATTAATGTCATCAATTGATCCATTTTTCTTCAACCAAATCTACATTCTTGATACTTTTCAAATAATTGATAATTACATGCAATAGCTTGAAAAATAAATTATTTCAAGGAATTCACTTTTGGTATTATTAGTAATAAATCTTTGATGTTATCTTTTAATTTATTAAAAAAATTGATTAATAAGAACTTTTTCATTTCATTCCACCTTACAAGCAAGATTTTAGAATTCTACAACGTATGTTATGGCTAATCGTGATTCTTATTATAAAAATAAGAGTGTAGTCTCTACTACCCTCTCTCAATCACTTTTTCCAAATATAGCCATAAATACTTCAAGAAATGAATTCAAATTATAAAAAAATTGTGAATCTTTTTCTATTAAAGGTGCAAACCAAGAAAGAGCACTTCCAGATAAAAGTGTACCTATAAATCCAATTTGAATAAATCTATTAGGATATTGGAAAGGATGCAACCTTAAATATAGCTTGACTTATTATAAAAATCTTTGAAATCTTGATCTTGTTCCATCAAACTTCTCAGGCATACTAATCTTTGCCTCCTTCACGCTTGTAGAAGTAAGACTTCCTAGATTTGCTTGTGAGGCTAATTTACTTACTTCCCTCAACTATACAACTTCTTTGTATAGGTTTTAAAATTCTTCTATAGATGTAAGAATAATGCTTCTATGATTGGCATTAATAATATGTAAAATTTCTCTCCTAAGAGTGTTAGCAAGTTCTTGAAGATCTGTAATAGTTGCAAATCTATTCTTATATTTGTTAAGTATAGCATCTATGATCTTTCCTTCTATCTTAGACAACTTAATAACTTCACAATTTGAATTAAAAGAAGGTAGTTTGTAACCTTTAATATCAAATAAAAATTTCTACAAAGAAGGATGATCCACTCTTTTATAAGAAAAAAATCAAGAAATGAAAGCAAAGAATATTAATTTAAAGGTGGATAGTCCCCAATCTTCAAAAGCAACAATAGAAGTGAAATAATCTATTCACTTCTTAAATACAAAATAAGAACAATGAATCTTCACTCTTGTTAAATTATTAAGGACAAAGACATGAATCATAAAAGAATAAAATATATTCTTATATTACTCGAAATCACTTGAAGATGGAATAATATTGAAATTAGAATGGCTATTGTCAAAGAAAAGAAGACTAGAGATTCTTGAAATAAGACTAAGAATAAAAAAGGCATTAACAAGAATGAAGAAGGCTTCACTCTTGTCTCAATATGTATTATCTACTTAAGAGCTACATGGCAACATTTTATAGGACCTCCAATATGTGTCAAATTTGCAAGATACATGTCAAACTTGCAAAACAAGTTTTCTATATGTATGCCATGTACTTAGCTTGTTCTACAAGCTACTAACATGTGCAATACATGGCTAGCTTATTGACCAAATTTTTAACCTACCAATCACCTATAGCCATGTATAAAGGTGAATCCGTATCTATGAAGCTTTTATAAAGCTTTTCTATAAGATATTATCAAATTAATCTACTTTTATTTATTTTTATTTATCCATATTAATTAGATAATTATTAGAATAAATCTTATGTCCATGATAGTTTTATCCGTACAAAATAGTAGTTATATTTTGAGCTATATCTTATGAAATTTGACAAGATTTTTACTCAAAAATTAAACAGTTGAATCAAAAAATGTTAAGTATTTATAAACTAGGATTTTAAGTATTTACTAGGATTTATGAAATATTAGATGATTAGATACAAATCTACAATTAAATTTTTTTGTAATAAAGCTTAAGAGTATAAATCATAATTTTAAATTTTTTTATAAAAATTAAATAATTAAATCAAGAGATATTAGATCCTAAAGTTTAAGAAGAAAATAATCTCTTATGGTATCATAATACATGTTGTCTTATTTAAAAATGCATTGGAAATCTGGCTATAAAAAGTAAGATTATATTTTGTAAGTATCTAAGAAATCCTAATAGATTTTAATTATCTAAATACAAGTAATTTGAATTTTGATGCAAAAGGCTTAGAGCTAATATAAAGTGTTCAAAAATATTCTTATTAATAACATCAAGTAAATACAAATCTAATTTTTTTTAATACTTTCACCTCTTTATACTATTCAATTTTTTTTTCAAATCCTAACCTTAGGTAGCAAGTTTCAACAAGCTGTAATTCTTAATTTAACCATCTAATTTGTACAAAATTTTGCTTAATAGTGTCACTATAAGTCTTCTATATGATTAAGAAGTTTCAACCCAATCCAACTTATAGATTGTAAAAAAACACCATAAAACCATACTGCTGTCCCTTCGCCACCACTTTGAAAGTTAATAATGAATTTTAAATAGCAAATTCTCCTTCTCCAACTATTAACTCCCATTTAAAATTTGTGTACAGCTTGGTCTTTAAGTCTTCTAATACCATGCTAAATTTTATCTTGTTCTAATTAGTAGATCTTCAAATATTATAAAATTCCTAAATAATCTCAAATTACCAACTTTTGGTATCTTTTTGTATTAATGATTAAATATCTTTCAATTTCACGATTAGATTAATACAAATTCTTATGCATACTTAGTACACCTAATTAGTTAGACATTGATAAATTTTGAACCATATATGTTGCACCAATTGTATAAAGTAGCTAAGAATATTAGCCCTAATTATATTGTATAAATCCAAAGTCACCTATACAAACCTTGATCTCAAATAATGATTGCAAAGTCATCCCAAAATTTATAAAAACAAATCTTATGCTTCTAAAACAAGCTTGAAGCTAACCCTTTGATTTAACTTGTCAATCTCTAAAATCTCCCATACTTTGTCCTAGGCGGCTATTTTAGTGGCAAGAGGTTTGATTTTGACCCTGACTTGCAAATGGTCTTTCTCTGGGTATCAATTTAATCTATCCTAGGAATTTTTTAGCATGATTCTATCTTCAATTTTATTCTAGAGTTGATTATATTAATTATTTATCTAATCTATTTTATTTTTATTATTTTATGGCCTTTCTAAAGCGCTAGAAGAGTTTTTATAAACTAGAAGATAAAATTGCTAACCAACTTTTAATCTATTAGCTATTAAGACAAGAAAATAATCTAAGAATCTTTTATAAAAGCCTTGTTAAATATCTAGAATTATTATTGAACTAAGATGATAAAATATGTATTATAATATCATTTTTGTTCACATTTTCACCATATAGCCATGTTACAACACAACAATAGGTGAATAAGATATTAGAAGGTTTTTGTTACAATTTGAAAATTTTATATAATTCAAAGGAATTTTTGAAAGCCAAGACTTTATAGAGGTATAAAAGATGGATATATAGAGCTATAATAAAATTTTGATATAAATATGAATTTCTTTAAAAAAATTATGGATTTTCTTTAAAATTATTAAAATTTTAATTTATTAGTAATTAATTAATTATGATTTGGCATAAAAAAGGTATTAGGAATTTTTTAAATATCATAGAAAATCTTATATATAAATATATTTAAATATAAAAGATTCTTATTAATATAATATATTTTTTAATATTATTATATTTATTTGTCTTCTTCGTTAACAAAAAATAACTTATTAGAGCTTGATCAATAAGTTAAAAGTAAATTTTTTACAACTAGGTATCTAATATATTTTTAAGTTAAAAATCATGCCATACAACAATGGTGGTTATATTTATAGATACAATTTGTCCTATGTGAGAACAACAAATAAATGGTGAATTGATTGACAATGATTAGAATATAATTGGTTAGATTAATGATATTGCTTCTTAAATTGAATGTGTGACTTTACTTGAAATCATTTGAATTTGGTATAATTTGCATAAGTTAGATTTAATCATAAAATATATTTTTATCAATACTTTAGAGAAATAATTCTTAAATAATTTGACTACTTTAAATGAATATCTTATTTCTTAAATAAGAACTAAGTGCCAAAAAATAGCTAATATTTGATAGTTATCGATGAGTATAATTGCTAAATGATTTAAGCTTTATTAAATCATAGTGTAAGAGTATCTAGAAGTAAAGAAGTTCACCTATATTCTATTATTGACATAATAGATCTTTTTATTTATAATTGAAGTAATTTTTGAATAAAAAAATATTATTATTATTATTATTCTTCAAGGTTTCAAGAAGTTATTATTATAAAAGCATGAGTAACTAAAACTTTTGACTAAAACGTATTGTCTAATGGCCAATATAAAGGGACCAGTGGAGTAGCATGAGCTTTTGTTGCTATCACCAAATGGCTTCATTATCAATGGCACGTATATGCTTTTAAAATTACATGCAAGAAATTTATTAGATGGACCTAATATTTAAATGTGTCAAACATTCAATACCTTGATAATGGAAGAAATGAATATGTTGTTGATGGCTACTACATTGATGTTTATTCAATTGACACAAGATATAACCAAGATTATTATAAAGCAAGACTCATCAAATACCTCTAAAAATAAACTAGCTCATGTTATTCAAATATAACTTGTTAAGCTGAATATGCGCCAATTTGTCAAAATCTACAAGTCACACTTATTTTGATTGTAGAATTTGTTTACCAATATTGACCTTAAATGAGTTAACTAATAATTTATTGATTTTTTTTTACTTATCACAATAAATTAGTATTTTTCACTATTGTTGATAATTCAAATGTTGCAACTTTGAATTTTGAACAAGCTTAGGCAATAACTAGCTACCGGTTTTTTCTTTTTATATAATTTTGTGGTGGATTTGCTTCTACTTTTTTAATACCATAATACTTAAAAGTGATGTTTTTTTTTTTGAGATATGAAAAGATTACATTCCAAATTAATCTAATAGATTTTTTTTTTAGAAGGCATTATGCATGTAAAATAATTTGAAATGTTATAAAAGTTTTCTATAATTTCAATATAGAGCAATTGCTCTCATTTTAAAATTTTAAAAATTATAAAAATAAAATTATTTAATCTAAAAATAAATTATATTTTATATTTTTAGTAATTTCTAAAAATAAAGTAGCTTGATCATTTAAATAGAATATATTTAAAGATGTATGTTTAAAGATTATTTATCTTTCTTATTATAGATGTTTAAATTATTTAATATCTAAAAAAGTGAGTCATTGGATCATTATGTTTGTAAGATTTGTTGAATTTTGTATAAAAGATTTTTTGCATTCTACTAGAATTTATAAAATAAGGACTTTTGTAGAATCTAAACATATGGTTGTAATGTGAAAAAAATCTTTTTAATTATATAGGTAATTCCTTGTAGTTATATGAGCTTTTAATATATATATATATATATATATATTTTTTTTTTATTTGTTGTCATAGAAGTGCATATAGATATATTAATGTTTATTGAGATTTGGACAAAATAGATGCATTTTGGAATCAATTCAGTGTTAATTTTGTGATTTGCTTAGTTTTGCATGTTTGTCTATTATATGTTAGAGTTTAATTGTGAAATTGGATCATAGTTGTAGAATATTTATAATGCATAATGAAAATAGTATATGATGTTGTAAAGGACATGAATATTATTAATTTTTTAAAATGTGTATTCAAATTATATTCAAATATATAACAAACAATTGTAACAAATTTCTTGTTTTTTTAGAAAGTTGTTGGATATATTCTTTAGAAAGAATAATCTAATTCTATTTTTAAGTCCAATTTTTTTTGAAGATACTGTGATTTTGAATCTTGTGTAGTGGTATTGTTTATTTATGTTTTTCAATATTTAGGGAGCTTTGAGTGAACAAGAATAATTTTCGGATAAGTATCAAGTGATTTAGGGAATATATATTTGCATCAGCTGATGTGCAGCCGACAATCTGCGAATGTCGACAGATTCTTAAGCAAGAATTCTCAAGCCTCTCAGGCAAAGACTGAAGCAGCTGAAACGCTTTTTGGAGTAGATACTTCATCAATAAAGGGCCAGAGTAGAGTATCTCGCACTCTACAACTGCCTCTCTTAACTCAAGAAAATTACAGCATTCGTCAATTGAATCATATTTGACAAGAGTTTCAAGCATATTCCAGGCAGTTCATTGTGGAGCTCCTCATGGAGCAATTTCTATGAGTGGATAGGACGTATGTTTTCAGAAAGTGAAGGGTATATTTCCGCGAAATGACAAGATTTCTGTTTGTTAATGCTTTTCGGAATAGATCGAACACATTGTTGAGGTGAAGACTTGTTGCTTGGGAGAAGATATTCAATATCTAAGGCCCGTTTGAGTTCCCTCACCACCTCAGTCATCGTTGGCCTGTTAGCCCCCTCCTTCTCGGTGCACTGAAAAGCGACGTTGGCAACAACGGTCAGGCTCTGCAGGATAAATTGGTTACCCAATGCTTTATCCACTACTGAGGTGTCGCCTTTAGGAATCGAATTTATTAGAGCTGGTCGAACCTGCAAAAGCAGCATCTCCCAATCGTTACACCAGAGTGTATATAGCAGCCAGTTGTAATAATTGGTTTTCAGGCGTGTCTATTCAGCTTTTAATACAGCTTTCAGTTTGGACGTATAGCAATAAACGACATGTATTACTCACATCTCAAACAATACTTCCTTAGAAGACGGTCTACTTGCGGGTACTGAGCTTTCAGACCTCAACATCCTTTATGAATTGTGATTAACATTGAAGGGGAGGTAGGGCAGGGAATTTGTTACCCATGCGACAAGATTGTATGCCTCAGGAGCGCAGTCACTGGAAAGAGGTTCCCGTCCACAAAGGATCTCCATAAGAACAACTCCAAAACTGAATACATCGCTCTTGTCAGTAAGCTGCGACGTGTTGAAATACCTAACATCACATTCCAACCCAGTCCCACAATTGATCAAGTCTTTTACAAACTCCACGAAATATGAGAAATCCTCACAGAAGTTCGATTAGGAAACTGCATAAATACATAACTACTCCCTCTCTTCGCACATGCTCACAGGAATCGCCATGATGAGAGAAACCATCTACCTACGATAGATGATATAGAGTGTCTGCCCATTCAGCTAATTCAAGAGTCGTAAGCTCTAGGTAAACTTCTGTCTTCAGAAACTCTTGTTACGACCCTAACCGGGTGGGAAGATGAACATGCTCTGAGTGGAACACTTCGTTAAGTAATTACAGGTTTAAGTCGAAATATTACTCAGGATCAAGGTAGCCTGCTGTGCCTCTTACGAAGGTTGAAATATCCGTCTTCTCAGCGTGCACAGCCGGCTTCGAAAGGCCGAAGTCAGAGACCTTCGAAACATAATTGAGTCCTAGTAAGATGTTCGAGCTCTTCACGTTTCTGTGTAGGGTCTTTAAGTCACCTCCACGGTGCAGATACTCTAGTCCTACATATCGCAAACGATGTCAATTTTATTGTGAACACAGTCTAGCTCTCTTCGAAAGGCAGCTTGTACTTATAAATAACAGGCCACAAAGCTTGCAAGCATGATTTTACATGATCCAGTAGATGTCGGATTCCTGAGCAGAATAGAGTGCATCATCGCACATTACATTCTGAATAACAAGGATAACTTGGAAAAATAGGAGATCAAAGTTTTGAGTTGGATTATACCAGCCGCCGCGCCTAGCGCTGAAGTTAGCCTTTGCTCCCAGCTCATGGGTTGGACCTTTGACAGTGAACCTGTCGGTACACCAGCACGCAGTGACACAAATCAGTTTCATCGCGCGCTTTCACCATTATAGACGTATTCAATTAACGTTTGTCACTGTAACCAGGGCCACTTACCGTATAAATGATCCTTGAGTGAACCTCCAGACATGAACTCGAAGACAAGAAGCTGTTTCTTGCACTCTAGACAATACCCCTTTAGAAGCACCAGATTCTGATGGCGCACCTTTGACAGAAACGATATCTGCATTATTAAATCAACTATTCGCTTCAGAAAGAGAAGATTGATAAACAGGACCGAATACACGACACAAGAGTTTCTTAACCGAAAACATGGTGCGCAGCATGACATTCACACCAAGAACTAACTCATGTTATCCAGTTGACCTAGGATTTCGCAAACCTCTTTCAGAAATGAATCAGCATCGAGTTGTAAACCATCTGAGCGCATTTTGATAGCAATGTCCGTTCCATCTGATAATCTGCCTCTGAAAACGGGACCTAAATTGCCTTCCCCTAAAGTTTGTTTAAAATGATTGGTCGCATTTTCGAGTTCTTGAAAGGAATATCTCTTAGCATCCTTGTCCAGTGTTAGCTCTTTTTCTAGAATGTGAACCGTTCCAGCTGCAGAAATGAAGTGAAAGAACTGTTAGAATTGTGCAGAGGAGCCCTCTCCCAATCCAACCTAAGGGATATAATTCAAACGATCTCAATACAATCAGAGTTGATGGGTGTCACCTTCTTCGGACGCATCCATTAATTCTCGGTGTAGTTTGTAGCGGCGACAACAAATGATCCCGGCAGCTGCAATGGCTAGCAAGGCTGCCAATGTTCCAGACACGACCCCTACCACCAGCGACCTTGAGTGATGTCTAGATCTTCTAGCGGATATACCAACAGGTTGTGGTTTGTGGCCTGTCACAGATGATGGACAGGGATTTGTGGCGTACTGGATGCAAGGATTCCCCAACGTGCTGCACCAATTTCCAGCAAGTAATGAGAACAATTGAGATGACATGTTTAATCTTGGATCAAACAGTTAAGTTTAGCAAAGGATTAAAGACTTTGCTTCACTTATAGCATGTGAACATGTAGGATTCGAAAGAGTATTTGCTGAGGATTGGCAGAGAACGATTACATCAATACCAAGCCGGGCTGGTCAAATTTTCCTGGTATGGGTCCAGAGAACTGATTATTTGCAATGTTCCTGATAAAGCCATTAATATTCAAACTAAGAATGCGAAATAAGAAGGGCAGTAAAGAATGTTCATCCCTATGTAAGTCTAGAATGCCGCAAACATTGATAAGAGTACAGAATGTAGTATCCATTGTCAGGCTACATGCGAGAGTTTCTTAGATTTTTTTTCTAACGGAACAAATCAATAATTAGACAATGAAACTTTGTTCACAGCTCAAATTGAATTCATCGCGCTCACAGGTAGTGAAGATTCAAGGTTGCAAATCCATCAAGGGTACCAGTAAGTTGATTATCGCTTAAATCACTGCAAATGCACAAATAAAACAGCACAAAGGGACAACGCCGTTTCAGAGGATGCAACTAGTCTAAAAAAAACAAAATAATATTAGGCTACAACCAATCACAGCCATAGTTTGAGTACAGCTGAAAAGTCAGGGGCCAGTCTGTGAATACATTAGTAAACAAAAGTCTAACAGTAGAGTCACCTGCGATCATTGGGACCATTCAGAAAGAACGGAAAGGAAGGAAACATAAATTAAACGTGGATTTCCCTGAAACGCCACAGGACAAACTATAAAAACAAAGCATAGAACGTCACCAGGAAAGCCAGGAAGTTGAGCTTACAGCACTTTCACGCTTTGGAAACGTCCTTTAAGGTCTGGAATATGCCCAAAGAGATTGTTGCCACTTACATTTCTGCATTCATGAAATTAATTTTGACGACCGCAGTTATCAGTGAAAAAGCTTTTGCTGCTCTCGACTCCGTCATTGCAATTCAACTAGCAAATATCAGCCTCTTACTTTGTAACTCGCAAGTGCAAATCATTGACATTTTGTCCATGCTTGCGAGACGTATGAGACGACGCACATATGCAGAAATGACATGCGTGATCAAAAGCTTGTGAAGCATTCATGTCATATTTACTCAAAAAGGACCTGACGGGAATGAAGCTTTAAATTAGTCATCGACTAGATGTAATTGATTTTAATGCTATTTTGATCGAAAATTATACTCCATACAAGTCTGCCATTATATGAATTGCTTCAATCGACTCCATAAAATGAAAGATTCTGAAGCTTTACAAATGTGCACCTTGAATGACAATATAAACTCAATCAAGACGAGCTGCTTACAAATATTCAAGCCTTGTAAAATCTTTAAACAGGCCAGCAACATCACCTGATAATTGGGAACGCGAAAGATCCCTGCAAATGAGCGTGAATTTTCTTATTATTTCAACATCTTTCAGGGCCATAACTTGAGACAGACAAATGTTCTTTCCATTCGGAATTTCTACTATTGTATAAACATGATAGCATGCTAATTTTGAAAAATGTGTTCCACAGAAAAATGAAAAAGAAAGTTGAAGACAAAAGTATATTTTGAAAATAAAAATAAAAATAAGAAAATGTACTCACAAAGAAGTAATTATGCCTGTCGTATCGCAAATGATCCCTCTCCATGGAACTGGGAAGCAAGGATCACTGCCAAGAGACCAGTCCAGCAGTATATTCTGGACGTTAAAGCTAAGCTTTATCAAGTTAAGCGCTCTGGCTACACACCGCGAAAGCACACTCAAGTAAGGAGTTGCGTGACAGTTACACATAAAATACCAGACACTCTTACATTGGCTATTGTAAAGCTACGGAATCCGTTAGTGAGATTTTATCAGACAAGGGACCAAGCTTCAAAACTTCAGAAGGATGATAAGCTGCAAAAACACACTGAGACTTACCATCCTTTTTATTAGATATGTGCTGCAACTGCACGGTTTCATAAATTTCAAGGGCATTGATTAGTGGAGCCCCTGACACTGGACGAAGGGAGATATTCCACCACCAACTTGCGGCCTGCGTCACTGTGAACTCAGAGACTGACAGAGGGTGCAATCCACCTACTGTCATAAGAACTGCCTCGTTTACAGAAAGCTTGAAAGTTGGACCAACTGCACCATAGAGCTCCGAAAAATATGTGTTCATAAGGTACTTTCCGTTCGGCTTCGCTAAGGGTAGACTGTAAGATAGTGAGTGATTGTGGAAATTGAATCGATTTGATTGCAGTACAGTCATAGGGGCTGCATCAGCTACTGCCGAAGTATTCAAGTTGTGTATAATTGAGTGAGTACTCGAGGTGCTTGCGTCAAGGTAGTATTGATCAGAGTTCCAAATTCTGTCGTAGTTGTCGTCTGGGTACCTGCTTGTTCAATTGATTGGAATTGAGTTAAAACTACGAACCGTCATTTGTAATAAGACCAGGAATCTTAACTTTTTGCATGGTTGCAAAATTTTCAAGGTTGAGTCCTTTGATGCTGCTCTAAGTTCAAGAAAACCAATAACACAATTGATTTCTCTGTCCATGCTATTTTCAAACGAATTCAGCAAACTTTACGAAGACTTCATATCAAAGTTCCTTTATCATTTACACACTGATCTGTTTCGTAGTTCTCACCGCGTATTTTTCATGGCTTCTGACCCACAGTCAATACGGTATATTTTCTTTAGCGCCACCCCGAGGGAGGAACTTGCATGGTTGTAGGCTCCTGGTGGAAGTGGACGCAACTCGAGCAGGGAAATTACAGGGATTCCATCCATAGAAATAAGACAGAAGGTCTGCACCTCTGCTGCATTCAAAATCATCTCCTCAACCCACGGGTCTTGCCTATTGAAATTTATCGTGCTAAACATAGTTGCTCCAATAGACACTCCAAACACTGGGGGCTTATTGAGCGAGTCATAATTCCCATAGGTAAAAGTCGCTCGCACAAGACTGAGGCCAAGAGGAACAAGAATGCTATAACAGCTCCTTCCTGAAGGACTGCTAGCATCGGGAGGGAATGACCGCAGTGTACGGAGGGATGAATTACTGGGTAAGCTGAAGGTTTTACTGATAGGCGGAGCGAAAGCAGTATCACTTGTCCAAGAGATGCCGTCACTTTGAGAGATATAATCTGAGGGAGCTCCACACACGAGACTTGTGAACCCTGCAGAAACAGTGATAAACTTAAATAATTCGGTAGACACTCCAACATGTACCACACTAAACTGGCAATATAATGCGGTGGCAAACAGACACCGTGTATCGCATTTCCACTGTCATGCTTTCAATTAAGATAACATAGAATGACGAGTAAGGACAGAGATATGCAATTAAGTCCAAACTTGAGTACGGGATTTTCTATTTTCTTCTCGGGCTTACATGGACCGCGTAGACTCGGCGACATTTCTACAGATTCTGTTCGACTTTCTATCTGCAACTTTCAAACAGAGATCCCCTCTTTAGACATGATACTTGGTTTTCAATTGATCACACTTGGCTTGGCTTGGCGATACATTGTGTATGCCAAGTAAATTCGCAACAGTTTCAACCTGTTGATCGTAATGGTAGCTTTAGTCTTCAGTTTAATTACTCTGCTGACAGCATCTTCTGGCAAGGAAAGCCTGAAAATATGACCAATATATTGTAGTACATCGTGAATGAAAGAAACAATTGTCGCGCTAGTACCTGTCTGTGCATTCACAACTTCGAGCAGCACAAGACCTTGCAGCAATAATAACATCTGGGTCGTCTTGGCGAATCCCATACTCTTTCTAAGGTTGCTCTCTTCTTCTGTACTTTCCAGCGATGTAGACCCTCGTAGAACTCATGGTCTAGTCAACAGCGTCAAAACACTGTTAGCAGAATACTAAGAAAAATAAAAATGCGAATCCTGGAACACTTTCGAAAAACTTTCCTGAGCTTTTACTGTGTGCATTGAATAGCAATAAACCAGCGAAGACTTCAAAATTGAACTCCCTACATGAACTTTTGATTCAAAAATAATTCCGGTAAGAAATTGAAAATGACATTGCCTGAGTTTTGAATTCCTTCGAAGTGTCCTCAAAGTTGTATTGCTACTCTAAAGCTCATAGGACAATCACGAAACCGCAACATGTTGACAATAAACAGACGGCATATATCCGCTACAGGTCTACAAAACTTTCCTAAGATTCTCACAAGGACATAACTAGTGACAAAACAAGTCAATCAAATACGGAAATAACAGTGTTTCTGACATTTCTTTTCCACAATTGCGCGTGAAAGCTCCTTGAAACATGAAGATCCATTCACTCCGTCAGGCTTCCCCCAACCACGTTTCCGAGACATTACATGCTTAACTATCAAGTCTCTTACTGAATCTCTAAGCCTGAAAAAGCGGCGAGCAATCGAGAGGTTGCCACATTATAACGTACGTGCGCCTAAATTAAGGGAAGAAGAAATTTACACTTACATCAACTGTAGCAATTAAAACAACCTCACACTCTCCTAATGAATTTTGAGGATAGAATTCTAAAGATGATGCACGCTCACTGGCACACTTTTTGAAGAACATCTGTTAATCCACTGTCGCTACCCTCAACAAGAAATTGCACACACGAGCTCTGTCACTCAAGAACAACCAGCAGCTACCTCATACCAACAGAAACAAAGAGAAAGAATAGAGACAATGTCAGAGACGCTCAAGGATTAAAGTGATGGCGGGGAAGTCAGCGAATATTTGATGTGATGCTTCCTATTCAAATCAACTATCTCAACAGTTCATTTGTATTAAACTGGTCTCAGTGGATGAATGCCGTCAGGTGGTCTTGTAGCTGGAAGAGAATGAACGCTGGCTAGATTAGATGGCATTCGTTACACATATCAAACAGATCATTTATGCCTGAAGAAACAACCAATATTATAGTGTACATCAGGAGTTTTGAGACAGGCTGTTAATGCACCCTTTATTAACTGTAAAATTTTAATATTCTTAAGGAACATACGAAAAAGAAGAAGAAGAAGAAAAAGAAATATACTGATAACCGTTTCAAATATAGTCAAACTCAAATGCTCACAAAAAACTTTAAAATTGCAATTGAACATATTACAATTTTATGACTTATATAAGTATAAATTTTGGTGAGTGTGTGTTTTTCTTTACTAGTTTCTTAAATTTTTGGTATGTTTTTTGGTCAAGGTTACTTTGAAGAAAAACCTTGTTAATAAAAAAACTTACAAATGATATAATCAAAAAAATTATGATATTTTGGTTACTGAGATCATAACCACAAAGAGGATTTGGAAGGGCTACACAATGGCTTTGTGGAGGTGCTCACAAAATCTGTTGAGTTTTGCTAAACTTGTTCCACCACAGCATAAACTAAGTAGGATTAACACAACTGAGTTAGAATAAATATTAGGAAAAGAGGTGGAGTGTCTCATTTTGGAGGTGGCAATATAATTGAATCTCTAATCTTATTCAACTTCTTGTTAAAACTTATTATCTTCTACAAATGTCACTATTTTATTTTATATAGACATATTTATAATTAACTTCTAATATATTATAATCTAATATTTTTTTACTCTTAAGATTTAAATATAATAATATTTTATTCTATTAAAAAATATAAATCTTATCATTAGATAATTATCTTATAATATTAAAAAAGAATTTTTTAAATTTTATTTTCTAATAATATGGTTTCAAATAATAATAATAATAATAAATAATTGGAATATAAAAAATATTTAAAAACAAGTATACTAAGGATAATTTATTTATTTATTTATGAGTTTCATCACTGTGAAACTTATTTTATGTTAAGAAGATATAATACAACATCTTATATATTTCTTAATCTTTTAAGATAATTTAGAATAAACATTCTATTTCATAATTTTTAAAATACTTTCTAATATAATTTTTTTATAAATAATCTACTAATGCACTACAATCTTTTAACTACTCTTTATATCTCTTTGAATTGTCTAAATTTGATTTGATAGCAAATCACTATCTTTTACTCTAATACAATAAATAACTACAATAGCTTTATCTAGATTTTATGGTATTTTTAAAAATAAGTTAGATTTAAATAAATAGATATATATATATATATATATACAAAGAAAGAAAGAGAGAGAATAAAAAAGGGCTATAAGAACAATTCATACTAAATTTTATTAATATTCTTTTAATATAAGACCTTAAGCAAAATTAAAGTTATAACAAGATTATTCACTAATTATATATCCAAAAATAATAGAATTAAAGTAGAGACAATTATTATAAACAAATAAATATATATATATATATATATATATAGAATAAAATAAATATTCAAAAAATAAAAAAATAAAAAAATAAAAATCTTAAATAATGATAATACAAATAAGACTAAATAAATAATAAAAATAAAATAATATTTTTTTATTAAATTAATTTCTAATCTCACAACAAAATAAGTGATAAAAAATGAGAAACTTCTTATGTATTTGCAAAGCATCTAATATTCGAATCAAAGTAGTATATGCCATTATAAGCTAATTTTTAAATATAAATCTAAATTTTTAAATATAGAAATGATCTTTAATATCTTATTTATAGAATAGATGCTAAAATCCATAACTTAGGCCAATTGTGCTTGCTAATCTTTATAATATTTATTTTACAACTAACTTGATTACTAAAGAACATCACAAAGTCAAATTTAAATTAATGTTAAAATAAAGTATACACACAATAAATTTGCAACAAGATCCGAAGTTTGGAAAAGGATTTATAAAAATTGGAAACACATTGCCTAAAACCTCAAAACTACTTTGACCCTAAACTACCAATTATGATAAATTATGGGAAATCAAATCTTATAAGAACAATAGCATTGAAAGCCACAACACGTCAACTATGCAAGGGAAGGGTCAAAAAGGTAAGATTTGTGGTACCTGGTGCAAAGGAGTCCTCCAAGTACTTGTTTGTGAGGTGGATTCCAAGAGCTTCAGACGCAGCAAGTGAAGCAAACTTTTAAAAAGCAATGACCCAATTATCTCTCCATTCACGAGTCCCCTTTTTCTCCATGATTCTCTACACATCTGGATTAGCATACGCAAGAGGTCTGTTCCCTTAATCCCTCACCGCTCGTTTCCGAGCTCCATTGTGGTGGGTTTGTACTTTGCCTGTCCATATTTGAAGTACGGGAGTCCGAAATTGAAAACTCTTTAAGACTGGGCTCTTGCTTTTCAATCGTAAGTACTTCCAAGAGAGGAGAATGCAGTTCAGCTATCGGTCATATGCACAAGAAGTTGAGTACTGTATGGGGAGGTGATTTTCTAGGCCATCTCAACCTGCACCAGGATCATTCGTCCAAACAACCAATCCGACACTCAAGATTCGTTGCCAACAATATTTAACGAGATGTCCAACTGCAAATTTTAGAAACGAAAAGGAAAAGCCGTTCAACACCACTCATAGTGCAGATTTAACTGGAGACCTGAACATATTACAACTTGTAAGGAGTCAGAAGTAAGATGCAATGACATGGTTTGTCAAGGCAGACAATGCCCGGATCCCTGTGAATGACTCGCGGATGAAGATCGGGTGTAGACCCTTTAAAGAAAAGAGCCATACGAAGGGAAAATTATCCAAAGTGCTTCAACTGACATACTATAAAGAATCTGAAGATACGCTATTCGTTACAATGACAATTGTCCTAGTTTCCTGGCCAGCCCAATACTCCTAATTCGCGGACCTGTTATCGGACACCAACATGATCGACACAAGGATGAACTCATGTCCTTCATAAGTGAATCCCAAGATGACCACAAGAAGTTTTCAAGGGTCCTTCAACGCTTTCACTCCCCGCCGCGACAGATTAGCCTCCTACAATTATACATCATTCATTTTTGTTTGACCCCTTACATTACTATCCCTGCAGGAAGAGGCGGTCATGCAAGATGTCACCTCTTGCACCTACTCGCATAACGACAATAATCCATGAAGCGGATAGTCTGATTTAAATATCTGGTCCAAACCTGGACACAACAACCTAAAAGAGCTCCCGATTAACAAACTAGGTCTCAAACGATAAACTTCACCTCTTGCACTTAATGAATGTTGCACAGATTGCTGCATCAATTGAACAAATCCCGACGATAAACTTCGTTTCAGCTCTACACCATTCAATTCCATTTGAGAGCTCAATAAAAAGAATTCAAACTTAAAAAAACCCCTGCTACAAAGTTTTTCAAAAGAAGGAACACAACAATGACACAAGTTCGTCAAAGGAAAAAACGGCGCTTGGTTGCTTCACAAATCATAACGGCAAACTAAGAAGGCAATGCAGAAGGAAACATAACCCCTGCAGAGAAACCTCTAGCAATACAATCATTGAAATAAAGTGAAAATGTCAAAAAGGAAATTAAGTAGAACTCGTAAACTTTCATAAAGCAACCCCTCAACCCCACTATCATGAAAACTATTCCTCTTAAGACTGATGCACCCCGAAAACCTCAAACCTGGAAACAAAGCTCTCCATCACAGCTGTCAGAAACTGAGGTGACGCCGTTTTGAATTTTGAACCCATCTGAGCACTCACTTGATACACTGAACCTCGAAGAAATTACGCCACTGTATTGCAGCGATGAGTAATGCTGAGCGGGGGCTTTTGAATTTGTACCGACGTCGTTGGTTCCGCAGACAAGCTGAGTGTGGGTTTGCTTTGTCAAGCTTTTCTCTACCTTCACACGAAGAATGCTGTTCCCATCTTAATTACCACCGCGTTCCCAAGACGTTCTCTACATGTGGTGCGTCTGCTGCCTACCGACATGTTTCACGTGGAATTCGTCCACTTCTGCTTCTACCTTGTCATTTCTCCTCATTTAGAAGTGTGAAGTTAAATTCAAATTTTGGTAATAATGTGGCGTAAAGGAAACTTGCCTTGATTAAGCTATTAAATGAAATTTCAAGTTGAAACATTGGGTGTAGAATATAAATATGAAAGGTATTTTTGTTAGTTGATTTTAAACTCTAAAATATTTTTAAGGACTCTGATATTTTATTTGTAAGGCATTCTAATATTTACAATAAAATATAGCATTATAAAATTTAAATAAAAAATTAACATAAGTAATAATATATGTATATTACTAATGTCACCATAATTTTTGTTATTACCAATACAACCTGCCATCTACATGACATATTTTTTTAGTTTTTTTTTTATTTTTAATTCCAATCAAATATTTTATTCATTCAAATGGTTTGAAAGATATTGAATTAAGAAAATTTGATTAGTTTGAAAGGTATTGAACAAAAGTGGCATGTGGTGGATGATGGATTGTGGTGGCAGTAGCAAAAACTATGGTGGCATTAGCAATATCCCATATATATAGTCTTATAGAATTTGGCTTTATTTTCTCACGAAATAAATAAATACATTCTTTTCCTATTTATTCATGGATCTTTTATTCTTTTTATTTAGTGTATCAACAAAGCTTTTTTATTTTTATTTCATTGTATTATTATATTATTCATCTAGTGATTTATGATTAGGGTACAAAATCAAATTTGAAGAATATAATTGTGAACTCATCAATTTTATGTATTAGTAAGAGAAGTACATAAAGTTGGTGATTTTGCAAAACATGTATTCAACTTGCATTATAATCTTTTTACTTCATCCATCCATTATCTATATATATAAATATCCATTGGTATTGGATAGCTACTTGAGATTTTGTAGGCAACTCAATGGGAGGCAATCAGCTATTGGATTGCCTTAAAATATTAACAATCCTATATATATATATATATATATATTTGGATAATTAACTAGTAGATTTTTATTAAAATATTGTAGTACAAATAACCATTTGGATTTTTTCTTCATCAAGGATTATTTACCAATTAGATACCTATTTGTCTATGATCGTAAAATTGGGATAGTTGTGCTTGTACATCACCCATATTCATGACAAATTAAAGGCTTGAAGACTATTTTAAAATCTTTGATTGTAATCAATCTTCAATTAAGATTGGAGTAGAATACAAGAGACAAATATATATTTTATACATAGGAAAAGAATGTATTTATTTATACATTATATATAACAAAAGGCTATTATTATTTATTAAAAAATATTCCATGCTTTTAAGTACTAACATCTTTTAATATTTTCTAAGAAGATATTATATATCTTTCTTGTAGTGTCTAATATTACAAATATTCTATTATAATAAAATTTAGTTTATAAAAAATAAAAAAAAATTTCTTATTACATAATAAATTATCTTTTAAAAATTGATTCATCTTAAAATAAAATTTTACATACATATTAATTAATAAATTCTATAGCTTAAATAAAATAATAATAAAAATAAAAATAATAATCTTATATCAATATTCATATCTTAATTACAAATTGATGAAGCAGATATTGTCAATGTACAAAAAATTTGATGCCAAATTAATATATTTTTTAAAATTAAATAACTAATTTAGTATAAATAAGTATTTAATTTTTTATTATTTTATATATTAATATTATAGTAAAATCTTTAATAATACCTATAATTAATAATTAATAAAAATTAAATAAAACTAAAATAAATAAATAAATAAAATAAAAAATTTATTTTAGAAAATAAAAAATATATATGATTAAAATAATAATATACCAATTGATTATATATGACCATTATTAAATAATAGAAAGTTTATTTTTTTAATGTAAATTTGATATGAATATATAAAATCATGACAAATATATTAAATCTGATAAAATTATTAAAATAAGAATTTGAAGAATATATCAAGAAATATTCTTATAATAGATGAAATGATAAAAGATATACTTGGTATATCTTTTGATGAATATAAAAATAAAAAGATGGACGTTGTTTATAACAACAGCAACCACCTCCTATAAATAAAAGATGTTAGAAGTGAAAGTCAGCTTATTCCATACTTCTCTTTGTATGCAACCTTTGCTAATATTAAATATTGGAACTTCTAACTTCTTTTTTTTCAATAAATTATGGACCCTCATATATTTACTTCTGAATTTTGAAGTCCTATGAAGTCTTTGTGTTTATAACAAATAAATCATATTGACATTGTTGATGTGAAGATTTGGAATCTCCTAATTTTCACCTTTAAATCTAGATTTAAATATTGGATTGCTCTTACTTATTATTAAGTATATTTTAAATTTAAGATTTATTTTATATCTTAAAATAATATTTTAGAATATTCATATTATATTTCTTTGCTAAGTTAAATCTTTAGTGGATTAACTTTGTGGTTTCATATATTAAAAAAATTTAAGGTGCTTAAAAGACCTTTTATAGTGCTAAGAGGTGATTTGTGAGCATAGAAGTGATCTAAGATTTGCAAATATGATAGGAGATATTTATATAATTTATAAAATTTGTGAGAAGTCTTAAAAGTGAAGTTGAAAGTATTTTAAGAATAAAAATACTTACTTATTTATAAAAAATATATTCTAGAATATTAAGATAATAACATCTATTTTCTAATTTTGAATTCTTTTTTTATATTTTTAATATATTTCTTCTTTAGATATGGCTTTAAGTGAAAATGAGAACTTAAGGATCATTAAAAAATTTAGAAGAATTTTTTTTTATATTGGACAAAAAAAATGGAACTTTTATTGATTTCTTTAGATCTTTAAAAAATTATAGATGAAAGTGAAGACCTTCCAAGCACAAATGTTGATATAAAGAAGAAGAAGGACTTTAAACGATGTAAAAAAAAATATTTTTGGCATGATTGCTACTAATTTGGATGAAGCTAACTTTTCTCATATTATTTCTTGCAATGGATCAATGGAAGCATTGAAGACTCTTTACAACATATATAAGAATAAGAATCTTTTTAATATTCTATAAGAAAGTAGGAAATTCTTAACAATAAGGATGGAAGAAGGTGATGATTTCATAGTTCATATTAACAAGATAAAGGTTCTTATAAATCAATTAGCAAATATTGACAAGCCTTTAGATGATGGTGATATTGTCATGATCTTATTCATGAATCTTTTCAAGTCTCACAATCATCTAATTGTAGCATTGAAATCTATCAAGATCAAAGAATTTACATTGGATTATATTACAATAAGACTTACTTATGAAGTGACTAAAAGAAAAAGAAAAAAAAAAAGAAAAAAAAAAAAAGAACATCAAAATAAAAATTTGGCTTTTTTTTAAAGACAAGATAAAGGTAGTTATTTTAATTAATATGAAAATATGAAAAACAATGTGAGAACTTACATTATTTATAAAAAATCAATTAACTTTGTATAAATTACTATAAGACTAAGATAGGAAATAAAAAAAAATACTAATAATACATGTGACAAATATAAAAGAAATAATTATGCATTCATGGTAAGTGAAGGCACCTCCACAGTTGATATATCCAAGTGGATTATTAATTTGGATTGTACCAAATACATGATTCTATATAAATGATTATTTGATATTTATGAAGAGATTTAAGCAACAAAAATTTAGTTGGAAGACAATAGTATGGTATAAGCCATTGAAATGTGCTCTATTATGGTAAAAATTGTTGTGAAAGGTCAAATCAAAAGGGTTAGATTAAAGGGAGTCTTGCATATGCTTAAGATGAAAAAAAACCTCTTTTTGGTGAAAAAATTTATTTTACATTTGTAAACTTTAGAAATAGCAACATCCACTTCAACAATTGTAATAAAGTTATGAGAATTGAAGTGATAGCATTTGTTGAATTTTCACAAGATGAATGCAAGTTTGGTATTTGACATTAATGCCTTAATCATTTAAATGCCAAATGTATAAAAGAGCTCTAATCTATGGTAAGTGACTTAGATCTTTGTCGATCAAGTAATAATGCCATACTTCTTGCTTGTGAAGGATGTATTCAAGGCAAATAATAAAGAATCTCATTTCTAAATGGAATTATAGTTTAAGCAAGCAAGTTTTTGAAAATTATGCATTTGGATATTTGCAGACCTATGAAGATGCCATCAATAGAAGGAGCAAGATACTTTGTCACATTATTAATAATTTTTCAAGGAAGGTGTAGATTTTCATCTTTAAAGCCAAGAACAAACATTTCTCAAGGTTTAAGAAGTTTAAGGCACTTGTGGAGAAGTAATATGAATGTAAGATCAAGGTGCTGCTCATGGTGTTGTGTATATAAAATCTTGCTTGAGAATGTATTAGGCACTTGGCTATTGAAAATAAAAAAAAAATTACAACAACAAGTCTTAGCACCTCTAATAAAATTATATATAAATTATAATTAAAGGTTAATAAATATGCTCAACTATTTAAAAAAAATTAATTAAATTTATTTAATTATAAAAAAAAGATTAAAAAAATCCTTAATTTTTTTTAAAAAATCATAAAAAAAGAATTTTTAAAGAAATATTAATATAAAAATCTTTTTAAAATATTAAAAATAGAAATTATAATCAAATTTTAATCAAATTTTAATCAAATTCTAATAAAATCCTAATGAAATCCTAATCAAAATCTAATCAAATCCTAGTCAAATCTTAAATCTTAAATAAATCTTAATAAGATTCTAATGAAATCCTACTCAAATCCTAAATCTTAAATAAATCTTAATAAAATTCTAATGAAATCCTACTCAAATCTTAGTCAAATCCTAATCAAGCTCTAATAAAATCCTAATAAAATCCTACTCAAATTCTAAATTCTAAAAAAATCCTAATAAAATTTTAATCAAATCATAGATGAATCCTAACAAATCTTAACTGAATCCTAATCAAATCCTAATAAATCCTATAGCGAATTGAAATTTCAATAATTAATGATTGAACTTCTAATTTTGGCTCAAAATTTTTATACCTTTCAACAACTAAATTGGCAATAAGTACGAAATCTTTGAAGAAGATCCAACTCACTAAATAGAAGATAAATCCAAAATTTTGCTTGGATGTACACCGGCCTCCTTCTCCAATCTTAATATCAATCTCCCAACAACGATATTTCTTTCTTACATCATTCAATTGCTTCCAAAATTTATAAATATATAGGAAATTAATTATAACATCCATATATATAATTTTTACTTCAATCCAATTGGTAGATTATTAAATATCTTAAAAAAACTTATTGACCTTCAAATCCCATTTTTTAAGATCTCGACCCACTTAAACTTCAATAACCTTCAATCTAACCATTTGATCAAGTTCAAATTTATAGAATATATTTAGTATAACTACAATTAAAAATCCACAAAATTTTATTTATAGATCTAATATTAAATTGATAAAACTTTTAAAAATATAAATTCTTTTTTATTTTATAAAATTAGAATTATCTAAAATAATTTTAATTTTATAAAATTCTTAAAAAATTAATATCTATTTAAATTACTACAAATTAATATTCAAAAAAATTCTTTAAAATCTAATTTCAAATATTATTCTTTGATTTATAGAAGAACCTCTAAAACAACATCAAACCTTAGCTTCATGTCTCAGAGTTTGATTTTGATCCTAATTGGAAATTAGTTCTTTATATGTATTAATTCTTATTTTTTTGAAGTAATTTTTAATAAATTTTATTTTTAATTCTCTCTCAAAGATACCTATATCATTTATTTTTTTAATCTACTTTTTTTGCCTTATTTATGGCCATATAAAATAAATAAAAGCCTATTTTATAAAAAAGCAACATTAGCATTAAAAGATTTTATTACCTTCTTATCTTTTATCTATGTTTTTTTACTATATCTTTTTAATTAGGCTCTTCTATAATAGAATCCATATTCTTATCTTTTATCATATAGTTATATTACAATATAACAACCGATAATGGAGATGAGTACTTATCAAAGCATTTTCATGATTTCTTGAAGATTCAAGGTATTGCAAAACAAACCTCCATTCTTTACATTCTATAATAAAATAGAATTGCTAAAAGAAAAAATCTAACCATTATAGAGATGACAAGGAATATGCTTCATGTTGAACATCTTAGACATGAATTTTGAGTAGAAGCTATAGTGAATGCAATATATACAAGGAATACATGTCCTACAAGTATATTCACATCAATGATTCTAAAAGAACCTTAAAGTAGAAAAAAACTTTGTATTTCACATATAAGGACTTTTGGATGCATTGCTTATGCAAAGGTATTAGATTGTATGAGGTCCAAACTTAATATAAAAGATACAAAATATATATTTTTTAGATATTAAGAAAGTATTAAGGCATATAGATTAATATATTTGGATATTAAGAAGATTATCAAAAGTCGTGGTATTGAATTTTTGGAGCACAAGAATATTTATGAATATTTAGAAATATATTCAAATAGAAATAATAGTATATTTATGGATATATTTTTAAATTTAGAAAAGAAAGAAGAAGATGAAGACAATAAAGATGATAGAGATATTAATCAAGATAAAGAACTAAAGAAGATAGAAAAAAAAAGCCTTCACAATTTTTAAGACCAACAAAAAAAAAATGAAGATGGTAAAGATGATGATGATGAGGAATACCAACCTTTGAATGAGAAAAGATAAATTTTAAGAGAAAAGAAGCTTAGAAGATACCTCAGAATACAACAAGACAAATCTTTTTCAAATCAAAGAAGATATTATATGAGAGAATGAAAACCATTTGATAAATGGTGGAAGAAGTATATTTTTCTTCAAATAAGTGAAGAATATGTCAATGTTATATTTCTTATTGATCCATTGAGTTTGTGTTATACAATGAAATCTATAGATATTATGAAGTGATAGAAAGCCATGAAAGAAGAATAATAATCATTTATAGACAATGAAATATAAAAATAGACTCAACTTCCACTAAATTGATCTTCAATTGATTGTAGCTGGATATTTAGAATTAAGAGAGATACAATAGATAATATTGTAAGATATTGCAAAGCACATGAGTTGAAAGAAATTACATAAATTAATGAAATATGTATCAAATTAAATCAAAAAAATATAAATAAGAAAGTATATATTCAAAAAGAAACTAGAATGGCTATTGTCAAAGATTAGAAAATATAAAACCTCTTAAATTAGATTAGAAACAAAACAATAATTGACAAGAAAAAAAAAAAATTTAATCTTATCTCTATATATATTATCTGCTTAAGAATTATGTGGCGACGCTGTTGTGGTGAGAGTCTTAGCCCTAAGAAACACTGGGTCTTTTTTGCCTCTCGTTTCTTAAGTGCAAGATGAGATTCATAAAGTTCATAAAATTGAAGAGTTTACATAAAAACATACTTTATTAACCCTAACATATTCTGCCTTTAGAAAACTGCCCTCAATTTTGCCCATAAATCCTAGGATATCACATCAATTGAAGCAAAATTTAGACACAAGGTACTTAAAAGAGTAAAGAAGCAAACCCCATAAACCTTTTGATTATAGCTCATGTGGTTAGAGAGAACCATGTTGTCAAAGTAATCCCTCCATGCTACCTTTGATTCTGGACCCCCTTTGCTTCACACCTTTATTGCTCTTCATTAAAGATAAACTAAGTACTGAAATTTGGTAGGCTTATAGCTTATCTCATGTTGTAAACACCCTCCAAATATTGCTCCAAGAGCCTTCTCCAAACTTGATTTATAGGTTCCATCCTTCTTCTTTAATTTTGCCTTCTAACAACTCTGGATCTGACCACAACATTCCTCATAACTCCTCGAATATAACTCCAATAGCAATCAGTTTTTTACACAACTTAATAGACTCATATATCTACAAATCCCAACAAATTTTACTCAAAATACTACTCTGATCACAAAGATATGCTCCCTCAAACTTCACTAATTTGGAGATAGACCCATGTCACTTTGAAAGAGCATAACATTTTATTTATAAGACTAATGAGTATCAAACTTACACTTATCTCTTCCTTAACTTACATAGATCATGATTATCAAATTTCACACTCAAATTCGTCTCCTAACTCCCTTTATACCCAAAAAAACCCACATACATGCACTGCCCATACAAACCCTCAACCCTACCTTCACTCTATTTCTTTTTTCATTCAAACCGGTTACAATTTCACTCATAACTCTTTGCTCAAAGGTCATATTGACTTGAGATTTTGACACAAAGTAGTTAAATCTATAAGGAAAAAAAACCCAACAAATTTCGCCACTAAAGTATAAGTGGTTTCCAAGAACCAAGGCCCGAAATTTAATAACCCTCTCTGCCCTAGTCTTAAACACTTGCAACTTTCACAACTCATATCTCCCTTGATACTTAATCAAAAGACATGAGAATTGTCTCTATGAGTTCTTTATCTTGTCTACTACAAACCTACAAAAACTTGCATCTAAGATCCTCTCTAAGCTTCTGCTACATACAAAAATGTATACTGCCTATCAAAAAGAAACCCTATCTCTCCAAAAAAAACTCTCCCCCTTCTTCTTCACGACCCTTCCTTGTCATCTCCCTCCTGGTCTTCTTTATCCTTTTGGTCAAAAAGATCTCTTAGCCCATGTCTTTTCAACTTCTTCAACCTTTTTCTTTTTACTAACTTGAAGAAATTTCACTTTTCAAGGTAAATTTCCATTGTATCTTCTTACTGCTAATTTTCTATCAACCTTTCGTCTAATCTTAATCTTTTTATTTTAATGCATTCTTTTATGTTTTTCACACTATGTTTTGATTTACAACACGACAATGCTCTATAGGACCTCCAGCATATATCCAATTTGCAAGATACATATCAAACTTATAAAATAAGATAGTTGATAGGCCTTCTCAGCCATCGATAGTATCTCATACGAAGGCGGGAGGACCACCCTAATATTTGATCATTATTAGAGCCTTCATAATTTTTTTCAAACAAAATATTTTGAACACCATTATGGATAGTTCCTACCTCCAAAAGTATCACCAAACATTGGGAGACTCTTCTAAGGTAGTGATATCAAACACATTATATCTTGTTATTAATTCAAGGAAGAATATATTATTTTTGACGATCTTTACCTCTATTCCATCACCTTAAAGGTTGTGATAGTCGTAATATTTTATCTGATAATTGAGCAAATGATAGCTCTTGAGTTCAATTTTTTTTATTGATTTTTTATCTTTTTAATAATAAAAATTTTAAAAAATAAAAATTTATGATATAAGATAGAATGAGATCCCTATTAAATCTACTTTATTTTATAGCAAAGATATTTTTATCTCTTTATTTTGATTTTAATAAATATTATTAATAAAATGTATTAACTTTGATTAATGTATTTGCTAGATTTCTAGATGGCTTCTATGTGTGTTCACTAATATCATATCCGCGCCAATATATAAGACATTCTAACCTATTTCAACCTTGCCTTAAATCTAAGATCTCTTCGACTTCAAATTTTTTATTATTATCTATTTTTATAAAAGACAATGGCATTTGTCTTCTTCTTTGTATATCTATTATCTTATATGGCTCAAATAGAGATATATAGAATATAAAATGAATCTTCATAGATTCCAATAGATTTAATCAATAAGCAACTGAATTGACTTGTTAGCAAATCAAAAATGGTTTAAATTTATGATAATCCAACTTATCATAAGAACAAATAGTCTTGATATTATGATGAAGTAATCATATCTTGTCACCAATATGAAATTGAGGTTGTTTCTTACAATAGATATTTATATTCGTCTTTTATTGTTCTTGAGCTTCTTTTAATTGTGCCTTCATTATTACATGTAGCTCTAATAATCAATTTACTAAGTCTTTTGCCATAAGACTATCAACTTTTGAAAAGTCAAAAATATCAAGTCATAGATGATAATTATAATTAACAAAGAAATATGTTTATTGAATAAAAGAATGTATAAAATTATTATAAGCAAATTTTATCAATGATAAAAGAGTTGTCTAATTATTTTGATGATAATTGATAGTACACTTCAAATACTACTTCAAAATTTGATTTATTTATTTTATTTGTCCATCAATTTGAAGGTAGAAGGCTAAAGATAATTTTATATCCATCTTCAATATCTTAAAAAGGATTCTTCAAAATTTTGATACAAATTATGTTCCTCTATCTGATATAATATTCTTTAATAATCTATCATAGTGATAGATGTTGTCAAAGAAGAGTTTAGTTGTTTCTTCACTTGTAATAGATTTTGTACATGGTACAAAATATGCCATCTTAATAAAACAATCTACAATCAAAAATATAAAATCATATGAACTTGAAATTGATAGATTTATAATAAAATCTATAGAGACATAAGACCATGGTTATTTTAGTATATATAATAATTGGAAAAGTTTATAAAGTCGATGACGAGGAATTTTTAATCTTCAACAAACATCACATAATGTCAAGGACATGAACTAGAAAAAAATACATAATCTAATGGAAACTATATGAAAGAAAAGTCACAAAATGGGAATAAGAAAGTATGTATATTCAAAGAAAATTGGAATGGCTATTACCAAAGACTAGAAACATGAAGACTCTTGAAATTAGACTAGAATCAAGAAAGGAGTTGACAAGAGTGAAGAGGGCTTCATTCTTGCCTCTACAAATACTATCTAACTAAGAGCTATGTGGCGGTATTCTATAGGACCTCATACACGTGTCTAATTTACAAGACACGTGTCAAACTTGCACGACAAGTTTCTCACATGTGCACCACATACTTGGCTTGTTCTGTAAGCTACCAACATATGTGACACATGGCTAGCTTGTTCTACAAGCTACTAATATGTGCGCCATGTGGCTAGCTTGTTGACCAAGTTTTTAACCTACCAATCACCTATATACATGTATAAAGGTGATTCCATGTCTATGAAGCTTTTAAGAAGCTTCTCTATTAGATATTATCAAATCAACTTATTTTACCTACTTCTATTGGTCTATTATTATTTAGATAATTTATTGGAATAAATCTTATGTCCGTGATATTATCCCCCCTTCTACGAACGAGTTCCACGAGGAGCGGTGATTATATGTTGAGGAAGTTCAGGATACGTCGAATTTTGCTTGTCACATATTCTGATCTTTGTTCCCTTTGAAGGTAGTTGGTACGTCCTTTCAGCCATCGATAATGTCCCATTCCAGGGCGAGAGGACCACCCTGTTATTTGATCATTGTTGAGGCCTTCATAACTTCTTTCAAAGAAAATATTAGAAACACCATCAGGAGTAGTTCCTACCTCTAAAAGTATCACCAAACATTGGGAGTCTCTTCGAAGGTCGTGATATCAAACACGTTATATTTCGCCATCAATCCAAGGAAGGACATGTCGTTCTTGAGGGTCTTCATCTCTATTCCGTCGTCTTGAAGGTTGTGATAGTCATAATGTCTCGTCCGATAAATCAGCAAATGATGGCTCTTGAGCTGAATTCATTGGTTGTTGATCCTCCATCTCTTTAGCACAAACAAATCTTATGACAAACAATGATACAAGATAGGATGAAACCTCTATAGAACCTGCCTTACTTTATAGCAAAGAATTTCTTGAGTATTTATCTTGATTTTGATGGATGTCGTTAATGAAATGCATTAACTTTTATTGATGTATTTCTTAGATTCTTTGATGGCTCCCATATACATTCACTAATATTGTATCCACGCCAATGCACAAGATATTTCAATTGATTTCGGTGCCGCCTTAAATCTAAAATCTCTTCAACCTTGAATTCTTCATCGTTGTCCACTTCTATAAGAGACGATGGCATTTGTCTTCTTCCTTGTATATCCATTATCTTATATGGCTCGAGTAGTAATACGTGGAATATAGGATGGATCTTCATGGACTCCGATAGGTGTAATCAATATGCAATTAGATTGATTTGTTCAGAAATAGGAAAAGGTCCAAGCCTACGATAGTCCAACTTATCACAAGGATGAGTAGTCTTGATATTGCGACGAAGTAACTATATCTTGTCCCCCACGTTGAATTATGGTTGTTCCTTGCGATACGCATGTGCATTTGTTTTTTGTCGTTCTTGAGCTTCTTTTAATTACACCTTCATTATTGCATGTAGCTCTAACAAACGATTTGTCAAATCTTCTGCTGTTGGATTATCAACTTTTGAAAAGTCAAAAGCATCAAGTCGTGGGTGATAACCATAATTAGCAAAGAAAGGTGTTTGTTACATAGAAGAATGTATCGTATTATTATAAGCAAATTCTGCCAATGGCAGAAGAGCTATCCAATCATCTTGTTGGTAGTTGATGGTGCACCTTAAATATTGCTCCAAGACTTGGTTCACGCACTTTGTTTATCTATCAGTTTGAGGATGAAAAGCTGAAGATAACTTTATGTACACTTTTAAGATCTTGAAAAGGGTTCTCCAAAATCTTGATACAAATAGAGTTCCCCTATCCGATATGATATTCTTAGGTAATCCATGATAGCGATAGATATTATCAATGAAAAATTTAGTTGTTTCTTCACCTATGATATATTTTGTGCATGGCACAAAATGTGCCATCTTGGTGAACCGATCTACTATCACAAATATAGAATCATAAGATCTTGAGCTTGGGAGATCTGTGATAAAATCCATAGAAACAGAAAACCATGGTTGTTCTGGAATAGGTAATGGCTGAAGAAGCCCAAAAGCTTGATGATAAGGAGTCTTTGATCTTGAGCAGATATCACATGATCGTACAAAGTCTTTGACTGCCTTCCACATTTGAGGCCACCAAAAATCTCTTGATATAAGTTTCAAAGTCTTGTTGTATCCAAAATGTCTTGCCGCTGGAAAATCATGATGTGCTTGAAAAACACGTAAATGTGCTTCTCTTTTTGGAACATATAGACGTTTTTTGAAATATAGTAGATTGTTCTTGAACTCAAATTTAGAAGAATCATGAAACTTGGAAAAATTATTCTTGATATCATAAAAAAGACGGTATGAGGACATACTTGACTGAATTTGCTTGAAAAAATTTGAATCAATAGTCAATGTTGATTTTATTGCTCGAAGATAAAACTGCTCTGGTTTCAAGAGAACCGTTCTTTGTTGCTCAAAAGCTACATCTCCTTCTTTTGGTACAAAATAAGAACGTCTAGAAAGGGCATCGGACAAACCTTGTTGTTTTCCTGGCCGATAAGTGATAATGAATTCGAATCTTAACAAAGACATACTCAAACGAACTTGACAACAATTCAACACGGATGCCGACATGAAATACTCGAAGTTCTTGTGATCCATATATATGGTGACTGGATTCAAAGCGCCTTCTAGATAATGACGCCATTCTTGAAAAGAATCCATGATTGCAAGAAATTCTTTGTCGTGGATCACATAACTGATCTTGGTTGCTGAGAATTTTCTTGAATGAAAAGCTACTAGATGAAGTTTGTCATCTGTTCCCATTTGTGACAAAATCGCACCCAAGGCAAAGTCTGATGCGTCTGTTTCCATAAAAAAGGCCTTGAAAAATCTACATGATACAGGATTGGTGCAAAAACAAACGATGTCTTCAAAGCTTCAAATGCTGCTTTCGCTTCTTGATTCCATTGGAGTTTGTCTTTACAAGTCAAACATGTAAGTGGAGCCGCAACGCGAGAGAAGTCTTTGATGAAGATCTGATAATAAGTGGCAAATTCCAAAAAACATTGGACATCTCTTACCGTCTTTGAAATCTTTCAATTCATGATTGTTTGGACTTTTTTAGGATCCATCATGAGACCATCATTTAAAATAATGTATCCTAAGAAATCAACTTGAGTAGTGTGAAATACAGACTTTTCTATCTTGGTGTAGTATCCTGCATCTCTAAATTTTTATAATACTTGTGTCATGGACAGAAAATATGGACTTGAAGTCTAAATAAGAAGTTCAAGAAGAATTGGCAGGAACTGGATTAATGTCACAGACATAGAATATAGACTTGAAGTCTAAAGAAAAAGTTTAAGAAGAACTGGCAAGAACTGGATTAATCAGATGAGTACAAAAACAACACCAGAGAGGTGAGCTAGAGCTCCAAGAGATGTGTTGTCGAGACTAAAGAACTCTTCAGCCTCTACTCCAATATATACTCCTACCTAGGAAGTTTTTTAAGCAGCTTCCACCAACTAGGGAGCTTCTCAGGCAACTTCCACCAACTAGGAAGCTTCTCAAGCAACTTTTACTAACTAAGAAGCTTTTCAAGCAACTTCTACCAACTAGAAAGATGTTAGAAGGCTCTGGAAGGTTCTAGAGAGTTCTAGGAATCTTCTAGAATATTCTAGAAGGTTTTGATAAGTATGTCCTTGACATCACCTCCTCCTCTAGCTTCGAGGTCTTCGAAAAGCCATTTGAGATGTATACTCACAAACGTAGGAAATCAAAAATTTGTCGCATAGTCTTTGCAATATACTCCAGCTATCGTTCACGAGGCAGATGATTCATGGATCCTTGTAGCCACCGATGATGACCAATACCTTCCACTTGAGACCATGCTTGAACTTCTGTATCTTCATTGTGCAAACGATCTAAAAATATCGCTTTGCCATTACTTGCATGAGCTGGTTCAACTTCAAAGACAATTATAAGTGACCTGTTGCTTGGTATTCTTTGACGTCTTCTTAGCTCTTCTAATTCTTCATCTTGAGATCGACGTCGTGAGCTACTCGATTGAGATGGTATCACTAGTACAGTATCTACATTCTTACTAGCCATATCTAAATACACCTTGATATTAGTTATCTTGATACTACAAAATATAATAAGTTATGTTTTAATGAGACTTCGATCCTTATTCTATTCATTTCTCCAGAGAAGGCTTCATCTTCATGCTTTGTTAATGACCAGCTTTTAATTTATTAGGATATTGTCGATAGAATTCTTGTACCTTTTGTGACGCATTGATAAGATTTTCGGTCGATTCCCATGTTTTTTCATTAATATCGTAGCCGATCCAATGCACAAAGTACTCTAATTTATTCCATCTTTGCCGTGAATCTAGTATCCTTTCCACCTCATATTCTTCATTGTTTTTAATTTCTATACTAGGTGGCGCACATTGCACTCTTTTAGGAAAAGACGATTTTCAATAAGGCTCTAACAGAGAAACATGAAAGACAAGGTATACCTTCATAGTAGCTGGTAACTTTAAGCGGTACGCCACAGGATTGATCTGCTTCTGAATAACAAATGGTGCCTATCTCTGTTAGTCCAACTTATCACACAGCCGCTTGGTCTTGATATTCCGTCGAAGTAGCCATTTTTTATCTCTAATCTTGAAATTAGGTACCTGATTTTGAAATTTAACCGCGGATGCTTTGTAAGATTCTTGGGCAATTTGCAATTGAAGCTTCAATGTGGTTTGAAGCTCTGATAGCTACTGCACCAATTCTTCAGCTGCTGGGTTGTTATTCGCTGACGAACTTAATAGATCAAGCTTTGGATGGTTTCCATAGTTGGAAAAGAATGGTGTTTTTTGAGTCAACCTATGAAGGGTGTTGTTATATGCAAACTCGACTAGCGATAGATATACAGTCCAATCATCTTGTTGATAGTTGATGGTGCATCGTAAATATTATTCTAAAACTTAATTCATCCATTCCGTTTGGCTGTTAGTTTGAGGATAGAATGCCGAAGAAAGCTTGATGTCCACCTTCAATATTTTAAAAAAAGATCTCCAAAACTTTGATACAAATTGGGTTCCTCGATCCGACACGATATCATCTGGTAGACCATGATATCGATACACATTATCAAGGAAGAGCCTTGCTGTATCTTTGCTTGACGATGTCTTCTTGCAAGGGATAAAATGTGCCATCTTCGTAAGTCGATCCACCACAACAAAGATGCTGTCAAATGAATTTGATGGCGGCAGATCTGTAATAAAGTCCATGGAAACTGAAGACCATGGACGACACGGAATGGGCAATGGCTGTAGAAGTCCATAAGGGCGATGTCGAGGGTTCTTGGATCTTGAACAAATGTCACAAGAGAGGACGAAATCCTTCACATCCTTCCACATTTGGGGCCACCAGAAATCTCGGAAAATGAGTTCCAAGGTCTTGTTGAATCCGAAATGTCCCGCAGTTGGAAAGTCATGACGAGATTGAAGGACTCGAAGTCATGCTAGCCCTTTTGGAATATACAGCCGCTGCTCAAAGTATAAGAGATCTCCTTCAATCTTGAACTTATCATCATTGATATGTTGCTTAATTTCAAGGACTATTGAATCTTTAATGGTCACAACACGTACTTGGTTGAGGAAGTCAGCATCAATTGGCACCACAGGAGCACAAATCCTAAATTGCTCTGGCTTTAACAATATCATACATTGTTGATCAAGCGCTGCTTCTCCAATCTTCGGTGCAAGATATGATCTTCTTGATAAAGCATTGGATAGTCCTTGCTGCTTTTGAAGCCGATAAGTAATAACGAAGTCAAATCTAGATAGCGACATATTCCATCGAGCTTGATGACGGTTTAGAATCCGAGCAGACATGAAATATTTCAGATTCTTGTGATCTGCATATACGATTACCGGATGCGCAGCTCCTTCGAGGAAGTGACGCCACTCTTTGAAAGAATCGATTATAGCAAGGAGTTTCTTATCATAAATCTCGTAGTTGATCTCAGCCGCAGAAACCTTTGTAAATAGAATGCAACCGGATGAAGCTTATTGTTGATGCCCATCTGTGAAAGTACAGCTCCTAAAGCAAAATCCAAAGCATCGATTTTCAAATAGAAAGCCTTTGCAAAGTTTGGATGTAGCAAGATTGGAACCGTAGTAAATGCCGTTTTAAGATTTTGAAATGCTTTTTCCGCTAGAGGTCTCCATTCTAGCTTATCCTTACATGTTAATCGAGTGAGTGGAATAGCAACTTGAGAATAATTCTTGATGAAGATCCGATAGAAGTTAGTAAAGCCGAGAAAACATTGTATATCTCTAACCATCTTTGGAACTTCCCAGGACACAATTGCTTCCACCTTCTTGGGATCCATCTTCAAGCCTTCCGTAGTCGCAACAAATCCTAAAAACTCCATCTCAGTTTGGTGAAATAAGCACTTCTCCAACTTGGCGTAGAGTCCTCGCTCACGTAGTTTTTCGAGTACCAAACAAATGTGCTTCTTATGCTTTTCTTCATTCTCAGAAAATATCAAGATATCATCCAGATAAATGACAACAAAATTGTCTAGATATTCTCAAAAAATATTGTTCATCATGTATTGAAAAATCGCCGGAGCATTGGTAAGACCAAATGGCATGACGTTATATTCAAAATGACCATACCTTGTATGAAAAGCTGTCTTCCATTTGTCTCCTTCTTTGATTCGCACAAGATTGTAAGCTCCCCTTAGATCAATCTTTGCAAAGATCTTTGCACGTCCAAGTTGTTCGAGAAGACTAGAGATCAAAGGTAATGGATAGTGATTCTTCTTTGTTACCTTGTTGAGACTTTGATAGTCCACGCACATCCATAGTGAGCCATCTTTCTTCTTCACAAATAAGATTGGTGCCCCAGTTGGCGATTTTGAATGACAAATGAAGTTCTTAGCTAGGTTCTCATCAATGTATTTCCGCAACTCAGCCAACTCTGTCTGCGATAGGTTGTAAATTGAGCCAAAAGGCAGTTGTGCTCCTTCTTGTAATTCTATGGCACAATCATATGGTCGATGTTCTGATAGCATGTCAGTATTCTTCTTTTGGAACACGTCTTGAAAATCCTTGTATTATTCCGATATTCCTGTTGTTGAAATCTGCTCTCCACTAGTTGAAGCTATATAAATGACCAATGGTGTGCCTTCCTTGCATGATCTTACAAACGTTCTTGCTCCAATGAACAAGGATTTTTTGATTTGGGGTCTTCTTTTAGGCTTATCCTCAAGTTGTTCTATGGGAAATGTTATCCTCCGCAACCTCCAATCTATGGATGGATTATATTTTTCCAACCAAGAAAGACCAAGAATAATAGGATTTGACGGGGTACTAATAATGTTGAAAATAATATAACTACTGTGATCTTTAAACGTCACTTCTATAGGTTCTGATTCATGGGTGACACTACCAGATAATAAAGATCGTCCATCTATTACTTCTACGTGAACAGGTTTGAATTTTTGTACTAGAGGAATTTTGTAATGCTTAGCAAATTCTTGGTCTAAGAAACAAGCAGATGCTCCTGAATCTAATAAGGCTAAGATTTTTAATTTTTCAGGACCAAAAGACAAAAGAATTGTAAAACAACGGGCAGATTGAGTAGAAAGAGATTAACCTGGCTTTGATTTGTCCAGCCGCATGATTCCCATTGTGGCTGGGCATCTTCGTTTTCGTGAACAAACGCACCTCTATTTTTGATGCTGTGTCTATTTTGCTTCTTCAGATAGTTTTCAGCTCTATGGCCTTCTCCACTGCAATAAAAGCACAAACCTTTCTCCATACGCTGCTTCTTTTCTTCTAGAGTAAGGGATTTGATACGTATCGCATCAATGTGCATGTCCTCTATCTCTGCTTGTGAATTTAGACTACTTGCCGATATAATTGCGCCATGATGACTTGTATATTGTCTGGAGCGTTGGTCTTGGCGACATTGAAATAGGCAGTTATCGCACTTTACAGCTTGGCTAATGGCTTTGTTGAGCATTTGTGGATCAGAAAGAGATAACAACAAATCCTTCACGTCGTCTTTTAGATCCTAATAGAATTGACTCATCAATGCTTCTTCATCCCAGTTGATGTCGCCTGCCAATTGCTTGAAATCCGATGCATAGATTAATGCAGAACAAGTCCCTTGTCGTATCAATTGAATTTTTGTTGTAGCCCACCAAGCCTTATCATGCTCGCCAAATACTTCTGCAAATACCTCCAAAAAAGTCTCAAAGTTATTTAAAATTGGTGATCCTTTTTCAAATAGAGGACCAAACTACAATAGAGCTTGTCCCGTAAGCAAAGTTCCAACCAATCCAACATGTGATTCCTCCGTCGGATAACGTTCGGATTGTAGAACTGTTATTAACTTGATTTGATTGATGAAACCTCAAAACTTGGAGCGTGTGCCATCAAACTTGTCTGGAAGGCTAATTCGAGGTTCCTTTTGTTGTGGAAGTAATGGTTTTTGTTGAACCACAGGTAAAGCTGCTTCTTCTGGTGGAGAAGCTCCAGGCTGATGAAGCCCACATTGTGCTATTTTGGATGTTCTATCATTATGAAGTCTTGCAAAAACTCCTTCCATAACCGTATTTCTCTGTGATAGCATTGTCGTGTTGTGGTTTGGCTACTATGTAAAAAAAAATTACACATGTATATTTAATGTACAATTTATTACTTAGCTAAATGAAAGTCATATCAGTGGGTTTTAATTGTTATAAGATGTGATTAGGTTGTTAGTTTAGAAAGGATCTATTAAAAGGATTATTATTAAGGTTTATACAACCTTATTTTCTTTTTAGTAGTGGTTTTTGAAGTTAATTTTATATTGATAGTAACTTGTATATATCTTAATTCACCTATGTTAGAAATTGGTGATCCTTAAGATCTTATTTATTTCTTTTATTTGGTGCTTAAAGCACCAAGTATGTTAATCTTTAAAGAAGAAGGGTTAGAAAAGGATTTTTAGTGTAAAAAGAATAGTTTGGCCATCCATGTGGATGAATAGAGGTGGATGATAGAAATCTCTATTCTAATTGGCCAAAAATCATGCCCAATGGGCTTCAAGGAGGTTGCCCGAGGATTTATTAGGAGTTAGGGTTTGTTTTTGGAGGGGAGTCGAACATCAGAGGCTAGGATCATAAGGTTTAGGTTTTTGGATCTGGTTTAGGTGCAAATTTTGTGTGATTTTCACTTTTTATGAAGAAGTTATAGGCGCCCAAAGTTAAGGTGTTGATTTTGGACCTACTATTACTCTTTTGGGTATAACTCGCGCATATAGAGAGCAATCAAGGATCGGCGACTGGAGTTGAAGAGAACACTTTTCATGTACGGCTCAATAAAATCCAAGCTAGGGTGAAGGAGATATTGGGAGTTGAAGTCAGTGCTTACAAACTTAAAGGCAGTAAGCTACCTGCTTATATAGTGGTTATATTTTGAACTATATCTAATGCAATTTGATAGATTTTTGGGTCAAAATTTTTAGAACTGTGTATGCTTATGTCACAAGACTATGTGTAAAAATTTTGTGGCATTAGGATTTTGGAGTTGTGAGATATAAGGAAAATAGTGCTTGGGTGTCTCTGAGCTAGGGTTTCAAGCACTTGCTAGGAATTTTGAGATATCAGACGATCGGAAATGAATTTACAATTGATTCTTTCTTGTAATGAAACTTAAGAAAATTATCTACACTTTGAACTAAATTTTATAGAAACTGAACGATTGGATCAAGAATTATTGGACTCTAAATTTCAGCAAGAAATAAGTCCTTGCGGGTGAATAAAGTTTTGAACGGTTTTTGTGGAAATTTGAACCCTTTTTGTACAAACTTACTTGAATACAAGAGGGTTTACATATATAACTTCTCTTTTGTGAGATTTTTGTATTGTTTGTCCTTTTTATTGAGGACAAATGACCTGTTGGATTTTGCCATCAAATTTCAAATAAATTCTCCATAGCCAGGTATCCTGTGTATTCCCAGATAGATGGCCATGTCATATGACATATTGGTGAACCCGACGTGAAACATCTAGGGTAGGGAATTTTGAAGAAATATTTTGGCCTTTATTATGGCAGGGGAACAAGGAGATAGTAGTGGAAACTACAGTGGAGCATCACCAATGCAGCTTGATCCTGCTACAGCTCAAATGTTTTAAGTATTTGCTCTTTATATGCAACAACAACAAGCAGTGGTGCATAAGGAGGCTATGGCTACCAAAGCCTTACAATCTATTGTTGGCATATTAGATTAATTTGATGGGAAAAATATTTTCAAGTATTTGAAGTATTATTCACGAGAAATGGAGCTTAATAAAATACCCGAGAAGGAGATGATCCTAACATTTGAGCTAGCAGTTGTACCTGATTTTTGTGAGCATATTAAGGGGATTATTCAAACTCATGGAGCAAAATGGGAAGATTTTATCCTTCAGCTAAAAAAAAAATATTCTTTGGAGGATGCTGAAAAGGTGACAAAAAAATCACTTATGGAATGGGCCAATAAATCCAACAAGAAGTTGGTAGCAATAGAGTTATTTCAAGAATTTGAAAGGCAATTTCTTCAACTATCTTGGGTGGAAAAGCTTATACTTGAAAATGACAAGGTGGAGCTATTTCTCCAATCGGCCGATAGTGAGCTACAGAGGGAGTTGGAATTATTATTGGAAGATAACATAGAAGATAATGGATTTACTACTGACTGGAAGAAAGTCTCGAAAGCAATGGATATACTTGCTAAAAGAGAGTACCGAAGAGGTAAAGTAGTGGTAAGACAAGAAACTAGACCTCTTCCAATTAAAATATCTCATAGGCAAGTATCAAAACCTGCTATACTGGTAAATACTATTCCAATTCCTATGTCCACAGTTGTACCACAAAAAGATGCAATTGAAGAGTTAGTGAAAGGAATGAAAGACTTACAAATTAAATTGACAAAGCTAGAAGAAAAAAGAGGAATATCTCAGATCAAACCTATATCAAAGCAAGGATATATATAGCAATGTATTTGGTATGATAGTATGGAGCATCCTCGCAAGGAATGTGGAGATTTTGCTAATATTTTGCAACAAGAAGTAATTATATGGAAAGATGGAAAGATTGCACTGCGTGACACATGTGAGTTCTTCAAAACCAACTTTAGAAAAGGAGGGATGAAAAGGGTTTTAGAGGATTATTTATCTCAACATACTATGGCATCAGGAAAAACTACCACTTATGGTATCGAGGTTATAAGGGAGAAGGAGGATGTTTTTGACAAACATGTAGAGACGGGGGATTTATGGAATCATGCTATCACTAGTATGAATAAGGAAAAAACATCAAGGCAAGAGTTACTCAATGCAGCCACAATAATTAGGAATACAACAGGATGGGATGACCCTGTTGATACCATGTCTATACATGCTTATATGGCAAAATCCCACCATGAAGCTTTGATGGATGTGAAAAGGGGAAGAAATATAACAAAAAAAAATCTCCAAGAACTGGATAACAAAAGGAGATTTCAAAAAGATACAAAAATAATACAGAACAAAGAAGTACCTATATTACAAGGTAGTAGACCATCCAAGGTTGAGCCATCAACATCACACTCTAGAGATGCATCACTACGAAAAGAAAAATGAAAAGAAGAGATGGAAGCGAGTAAAAATAAAGAAAAGAGTAAGCTTGTTGCCTATAAGCTGCAATTGAATATAGAGGTACCTACAGATTTAAAAGGAGTGTTGGAAGAAAGGGTGTTGAATGCCAAAATTGAATTCACTTTACATGAAATTTTAGACATTGCAAAAAAATAATTTCATGATGTCATTATTGATACCATTAAACGGAAAAGACAATTGATAGGACAATCAACAATGTCTAATGCTTTAGATACAACATTAAGAAAAGAAAAAGAGCTGGAGTTGGCTGAATGTTGTATCAATCAAAAGGATCAATTTTCCTTGGATGAAGATAAGATTGATGAGAAAGGTCCTAGTTATTATTGTAAGAAGCATTGGGCTAGAGCCACTACAGAAACTTTGGTGAAGGTGGGGGATTTGACAGATCCAGTAGTTGCTCTTATTGACCATGGATCTGAAATCAATATTATGTCTAAAGACATTTATAAATATAGGAGGTGGCCTATTGGCACTGAACATGGTTGGGTGATCCGAGCAGCAAATAACACATGTGGAGATCTTTATGGTGCTTATCCAGATGTAAAGGTGAAAATTGGAGATGTATCTACTGAACAAAACTTCTTTGTTCAGAACAATACTTCTTATCTAATAATTCTTGGACAATCGTATATTATTGCTCTGAGGATGGAGACCAAAGTATTAGATGATGGATTTGCATGTGCTTGTATTAGAAGCCAAGATGATAAACGAGAAGTGCAGTTTTTAACAATATCTGCTAATCATGAGCGCAATAGGGATTATCTATGAAGTGGCTTGTTACCAAGAATTGATGAAGAGTTTAAGGATTTTTGCGGGGTACCACTATAGAGCGAGGATGTGGTGGTACATCAGAAAAGGTACTCTCACAAGGAGAAGAAAGTACCTTTTGTATAGGAGTTGTAGAAATTTTTAATAGTGGATTTGCTGTACATATGCAAATTAATGATTTACAAAAATATGAAAAAAGGATTGTGAGAAAAACAAAAAAAGACCTAAAAAGAGTGAATGTGCTTGATGAAGATGACAAGATAATATATATATATATATATATATATATATATATAGAAACACGTTTAGAAGATATATTGGAAGAACTTATAAAGGTTGAAGTAACAGATGAAGATCAAGTGGTGCAAGTACATTCAAGAGAGCTCTACTCCATTATACAAGTGTTTCAGGGTTATGAAGTCAAAGTTGAAACTAGGTACAAAACTGTAGAAAGAAAAATAAAACTTGTAGCTACACCATTGCCTAGTGATTCAAACCACCAAGTTCAAGAGGCTTCAAAGGAAAGGGATTTATGAAATCTTGATCAAATTGGCCATAAGTTTACAGAAAATACGTTCAAGGAGTTGAAAGTAGGATCTGCAGATTTTCTTCTATCTATCGCAGAAATAGAATTCAAAAAAATATTGAGGAAGTATGGAAAAGCTTTTGCTTTTGAATCCTCAGAAATTGAATGTGTGGATCCAAGTATTATCGCACCAATGGTTATATTTACAGTTCCACATACTCCATGGGATCTAAGGCCAATTTCGGTACCTAGAGTGCATCTATCCAAACTTATAGAGCTATTAAAAAAAAAGATACAAATAAAAATCTTAGAACCATCATTTGCACCATATTCTAGTTGTTGGTTTAGAGTATCAAAGAAGAATGGAACTCTACGATTTATTCAAGATATGCAACCAGTGAATCAAGTGACTATTAGAAATACAAAAGTAGGATCAATTGTTGGAAAAATTACTGAAGCATTTGCTGGTAGAGCCATTTATTCTATTGGAGATCTTTATTCTGGGTACGACCAGTTTCAACTTGCAGAAGGAAGCAGAAATATCACTACTATGAGGACACCTTTAGGGGTGGTGAAAATGTGTACATTACCACAAGGAGCAACAAACTCAGTTGCTCATATCATGAATGGGATGAATAAGGTGCTCCGTGATTTTATTCCAGAAAAGACTATGCCTTTCTTGGATGATATTCCAATAAAAGGGTGTATAGAAGAAAGAAAAAGAAATAATGGATCAGAGGGAGTGTCGTAAATTTGTATCTAGTCATATTTTGGATTGTAATAAGATTTTATTGCGGCTTGAAGAAGTCCACTTGACCTTATCAAGAGCTAAATCAACCTTTGGCATTCGAGAGGTTTTTATTGTGGGACATTTATGTGGATGGTTTGGTCGTAAACCAGATCCTATTAAAGTAGATGCCATACAACAGATAAAAGAAGTTTGTAGCTCACAAACAGAGGTACGGAGATTTTTGGGAGCTTATATATTTTATTATATATGGATTCCACATTATGCATATATAGCAGATCTCCTCTATGGTCTGCTACAAAAAGGGAAGAGGTTTAAATGGGAGAGGATACATATAGAAGCAATGCAAAGGTTGAAGCAATCATTGTCTTCTCCACTTATGCTACGTACAGTAAATTATGAGAATAAAAAACTGGTGATACTCACAGTTGATACTAGTCCAATAGCTATTGGTTGCGCATTGGGACAAGATGATGAAGAAAGGAATTGATTTGCTATACGATTTGGAGCCAAGGTATTAAGTGAAAGACAAAGGTGCTATCCACAAGTAAAACAGGAATTATGGGAGGTAGTGACAACCATGAAAACTGATAGAGATTATCTAATTGGAGCATCAGTGATAGTGGAAACAGATTGTTTGCCACTATTAGGAATGATTACCAATTGTAATATCCTTGATATTGCTATGCTGAGGTGGATTGCATATATTAAGTCTTTAAATCCTGAATTCAAGCACATAGCAGGTAAAAATAATCCAGTGGCGGATATACTATCTCGGGCTAGGTATGAACAAGAAGAAGATTTAATTGATGACATCGAAGATGTAGGTATTACCTTCTATTCTCGGACACAACAAGGAGAGAAGGAGTATCCAAAACTATTTATGGAAGAATTATATGAAAGAGAATGGTTAGATATTGGATACTATTTGAGCATGCTATCAAAGCAAGCAAGATGGAATGATATTTATTTCAAGCAAATTAGGCGGAAAGTCTACAACTACCTTTTACAAGATGGATACTTATAGAAGCGATGTAAAAGGGACAGTGCTATACCACAAAGAGTAATTTGCAAGAAAGAAATGCAAGAGCAATTGATTCAAGAATTCCATGATAGCTTGTAGGCTGATCATAGAGGTATTTATGCTACCTTTAATAAGCTTAAAGAAAAATATTGGTGGCGTAATATGTATAGAGATGTAGTAAAGTTTGTGGAATCATGTCAAACTTGCCAAATGTATTCAGAGATTCAACATAGAGACGGATTATATCCTACATATCCTCTAGCAATACATTATAAATGGGTGGTGGATTTAGTTACTATGCCTATGGGATTATGGCAAATGCAATACTTGGTTTTAGCACGAGAAGTTTTATCCAACCAGGTGGAGGGAAGAGCTTTATGAACAAAATCCACTGAAGGAATTTGTAGATTTTTACTAAAAGATGTGATTTGTAGATACGGATGTATTAGAAAGATTATTATTGATTGTAGAGAATTAGATACATATGAGGTAAGGAAATTTTTTGAAAGATGTGGGATCAAGCTTGCACTTACAACAGCGTATAATTCAAAGGGTAATGCCAAAAGTAAGCGAGGTCATCCTCCGATAGTAAAAGCCATTGTTAAAGCATGTAAACGAAGGGCAAAAGAATTGCCAAGATTATTACCATTTGCTCTATAGGTTGATCGTACTACTCATAGTTCAGTAACTGGATATATACCCATAGAATTGATACAAGGACAAAAGCCTATTATGCCGATTGAAGAGCAAATATATACTTGGAATATATTACCTTGGCAAGACAATGTGTCTAGAAAAGAACTTCTTGCACTTCGAATCCGTCAATTGGAGAGAAGACCTGAAGATATAGAAAAAGCAGTTGTTAAACTAAGGGAGGCACGAATCAAAAATAAAGATAGATTTGACAAGCGACATTGATTAAGGCCAAAAGAAATTCAAGAAGGTGATTGAATTTTGGTGTATGATAGTAGCTTAGATAACCAGCATAGTACTCTTACAAAATTTTCTAAACGCTAGTTTGGACCTTATGTGGTTGTAAATATTTTGGATAATGCCACATATGTATTAAAGGAGCTAGATGGAACACACCTTAAAGTTCCAATTGTAGGAAAACGCATATAACTCTTCAAACAACGGGGTCAAGACATAACACATGAAGATATAAGAGAAGAAAATGACTTCTTTACAGATGAAGAAGAAGAACAAGATTTTGAAGAAGATATTGGTGGAGCAATAGTATGACGCCGATGACAACTTCAACTCTTGTTGGTGCATATTGGAGGATGCACAAGTTTGGAGGGGGTGGATGTCATGTTGTGATTTGGCTATTATGTAAAAAAAAATTGTACATGTATATTTAATGTACAATTTATTACTTAGCTAAATGAAAGTCATATCAGTGGACTTTATTGGTTATAAGATGTGATTAGGTTGTTAGTTTAGAAAGGATCTATTAAAAGGATTATTATTAAGGTTTATACAACCTTATTTTCTTTTTAGTAGTGACTTTTGAAGTTAATTTTATATTGATAGTAACTTATATATATCTTAAGTCACCTATGTTAGACATTGGTGATTCTTAAGATCTTATTTATTTCTTTTATTTGGTGCTTAAAGCACCAAGTATATAAATCTTATAAGAAGAAGGATTAGAAAAGGGTTTTTAGTGTAAAAAAGGTAGTTTGGCCATCCATGTGGATGAATAGAGGTGGATGATAGAAATCTATTCTAATTGGCCAAAAATCATGCCTAATGGACTTCAAGGAGGCTGCCTGAGGGTTTATTAGGAGTTAGGGTTTGTTTTTCAAGGCGAGTCAAACATCAAAGGCTAGGATCATAAGGTTTAGATTTTTGGATCTGATTTTGGAGGTGCAGAAATTTCTTTTTGTGTGATTTAAAGCACATAAACAGAAGAAGTTATAGGCGCCAAAGAGTTAAGGTGTTTGATTTTGGATATACTATCGCTCTTTATGGATATAACTCACGCGTATAGAGGCAAAATCAAGGATCGGCATTTGGAGTTGAGGAGAACACTTTTAAGTATGGAAGAAACTGTCGTCGAAGAAGCTAGAATTGAAGAAGGAGATATTGGGAGTTGAAGGAGAAGAGCTAAAGCTTAAAGAGGTAAGCTACACACTAGATAAGAAAGAACGATTGGATAATGGCATGATCTCCTATCTTTTTGGGTCAAAATTTTTAGAAGCTGTGTATCTTATAATACTTGAGACTATGTGCTAAAATTTTGTGGCATTAGGATTTTGGGTTTGTGAGATATAAGGAAAATAGTGCTTGGGTGTCTCTGAGCTAGGGTTTTAATTACCTGCTAGGAATTTTGAGATATCAGACGATCGGAGACGAATTTGTAGTTGATTCTTTCTTGTAATGAAACTTGAAAGAATCACCTACACTCTTAATTAAATTTTTATAGAAACTAAATGGTTGGATCAAGAGTTATTGGACTCTAAAGTTTAGCAAGAAATAGGTCCTTGCAGGTGAATAAAGCTTTGAAGGGTTTTTGTGGAAATTTGAACCCTTTTTGTACAAACTTACTTGAATACAAGAGGGTTTATATATATAACTTCTCTTTTGTGAGATTTTTGAATTATTTGTCTTTTTTATTGAGAACAAACGACTTGTTGGATTTTGCCATCAAATTTCAAATAAATTCTCCTTAGCCAGGTACCCAGTGTATTTCCAGATAGAAGGCTACGTCATACAACAACGTAGCAAGAACATTCATAATGGCGTCCATCTTGGAATCTAAACTTTCACTCATAATAATGTCTTGACCTCCAACCATTCTAAGAGAAAGGAAGTAATTGTTTCTACAAGGAAGAAATATTGGTTTAGAAGAGGGTACTCCGCAACCTCTAAAACGCCTTAAGACCTTCAAGAAGAGGAGTAATCCACTCTCTCTAAGAAGAATAAGACTCCAATATTATGACAAAAAGATATTAATTTAGAGGAGGGTAATCCGCAACCTCTAAAATACTAGCGTACCTTCAAGAAGAGGAATAATCCACACTCCAACAAGAAGGAAGTAACTTTGATATCCAAGGTGAGAGTAGTCTCTACAAATTGTCACGGACACAAAATATAGACTTGAAGTCTAAACAAGAAGTTCAAGAAGAACTGGCAGGAATTGGATTAATATCACGGACACAGAATATAGACTTGAAGTCTAAACAAGAAGTTCAAGAAGAAGTGGCAGGAACTGGATTAATCAGATGAGTACAAAAACAACACGAGAGGTGAGGCCCCAGAGCTCAGAGATGAGATAGCCGAGGCGGGCTCTTTACAAAGTAACAGTGCTCTCCTAGGAGTTTTGGCGGCCTGAGCTTCTCAAAGCAACTGCACCAACTAGGAAGCTTCTCAAGCAGCTTCTACCAACTAGAGAGCTTCTCAAGCAACTTCTACTAACTAAGAAGCTTCTCAAGCAACTTCTACCAACTAGAAAGATATTAGAAGGCTCTGGAAGGTTTTAGAGAGTTCTAAGAATCTTTTAGAATATTCTAGAAGGTTTTGATAAGTATGTCCTTGAAAACTTGACGAACATATATTTCATGTTCTTCTACGTTCTTAGAATAGATCAAAATATCCTCTAGGTAGCAGACGACAAAATTATCTAAGAATTCACAAAAAATAACATTCATGAGATGTTGAAAAGTAGCTGGTACATTCGTAAGTCCAAAAGGCATGACATTATATTCAAAATGTTTGTACCTGGTTCGAAATGCAGTTTTCTATTCATTTCCTTCTTTGATGCGTACTAGATTGTATGTTCCTCTTAGATTTATTTTTGTATAGATCCTAGCTTGATTCAACTAGTCAAGGAGTCATAATATCAGAGGTAATGGATATCTATTCTTGATTGTGATCTTGTTGAGTCCTCGATAGTCAAGACACATCCGCAATGATCCATCTTTTTTCTTCACAAATAGAATTGAAGCTCCTGCTAGAGATTTAGAATGGCGTATGAAATTCTTGGCCAAATTCTCGTCAATATACGCCTTGAATTCAACCAATTCATCTTGTGATAAACTGTAGATTGATCCAAATGGTGGCTGAGTTCTTTCTTTAAGGTCAATTGAACAATCATATGGACGATGCTCCAGAAGAATATCTGCATTCTTTTTCTCGAAAACATCTTGATAATCTTGATACTGACTTGGAATGCTACTTGAAGTCTTTCCATCATTGGAAATAGGTGTAGCATAAATGACAAAAGATGATCCTTCTTCTACAGCATGCAAGAAAGCTCTTGCACCTACAAATGCAGTTTTAATTCTACTGGACTTATGATTTTTTACTTGATTAACTATATTGTTAGCTATACTTTTAGAAAAGTTCAGAGTACGAGAAATCCAATCTATTCGAGGGTTGTATTTTTCTAACCATGATAGATCTAGAATAACTGGAATAGAGGGAGATCTAATTATATTGAAAATTACACAACTATTATGGCCATTTACTACTACATCTAGAGAAAGTGTTTCATGAGTAACATCTCCAGAAGATAAAAGATGACCATCTATGACTTCTACGTGTACGGATTTAGATTTTTGTACTATCTGTATTCTATGGCTTTTAGCAAATTCTTCATCTAAAAAATAAGCCAAGGCTCCCAAATATATTAAAGCAGAGGCTTTGTAATTATTAGGTCCTAAATACACATCTATTATAAAACAAAGAGATGGTTGTGAGGAGAAGATAGGACCTTCATTAGAAATTGTACAAGATCTTAGCCGCACAATCCTTATTGTGGCTAAACAAACTCGTTTACCGACATATCATCTTCTTTGACAGTCGTACTCCTCATCTTGTGCTTGCGTCGTTTCTTTGGACAATTTTGAGCAGTGTGTTTAGGTTCTCCACAATACAAGCATAATCCTTCTTGACGACATCGAGTCTTTTCTTATTCCATAAGCGGCTTGAAATGTATAGCATCAATTTGCATGTCCTCGACTTCTGAAGGTACATATTGAGAAGTCATTGGTGCTGCCACTGAATTATAATGTCGCTAAGGTTTTCTTGTACAACTTTTAAATCTAAATTCGAAAAGCCGATTATCACACTTCACCGCAAAGTCTATTGCTTGACTCAATGTTTGAGGATCGGATAAATTCAGCATCAATTTCTTCACTTCATATTGTAATCCGTAGAAAAATTGACTGATGACTGCAACATCGTTCCACTTGATATCGATTGCTAGTTGTCAAAATTGTGAAGCATATAATGTCACTGATCGATTGCCTTATCGTAGGATATGAAGCTTGTTGGTTGCAACACGAGTTGCATCGTGTTCTCCATACATAGATCAAAATTCTGCTAAAAAAGCTTCTAAATTATCTAATATTGGATCACGACGTTCCAAAAAAGATGAAAACTAAGATAAGGCAGAACCTGAAAATAGTGTACCAATAAATCTGACTTGTGATCCTAAAGTTGAAAAACTTTGCAGTTGCAATTCAATCACCAGTTGGACTTAATTGATGAATCCTCGAAACTTGGATCTTGTGCCATCAAACTTCTCAGGTAGACCAATTTTTGGTTCTCTGATGCTTAGACGATGTTCCAATGTAGGAGGAATTATATGGCTTGGTGTAGATATTGGAGCAGCTCCAACCATATCTATATCTTCATTATTTGGTAACCTTGTTGCTCTTTGTAGAGGTACAGTGAGTTGATGCATTGCAAGCATCAATTCTCTCATTTGCTCTTGCATTTGTGCCATTACACTCTTCATTTCGATAAACTCAGCCATAATAACACTTAAAAAAATATCTAATACCACTCGAGATAAATAGCAGGGAGAACAAAGAAAATACTAGGAATAATATCAATTTAGAAGAGGGTAATCCGCAACTTCTAATATGCTTGTATCTTATCAAGAGAAAGGGGTAATCCACTCTAAATCAAGACAAGACAAAGCTATGATATTATAAGTACATTCTTGTCAATCTGTCAAGGATATGAATTAGAAAAACATATATAATCTAATGGAAACTGTATCAAAAAAAAGTCACAAAATGGGAATAAGAAAGTATGTATATTCAAAGAAAATTGGAATGGCTATTGCCAAAGACTAGAAATATGAAGACTCTTGAAATTAGTCTAGAACCAAGAAAGGAATTGATAAGAGTGAAGAGGGCTTCACTCTTGCCTCTATAAATACTATCTAACTAAGAGCTACGTGGCGGTGTCGTGAAGTAAATATATCCATATATAGAAACCTAACTTAACTATCTTTTATTCAAATTTTTATTCAGTTCTTTCTTTCTTCTTACCAATCTAAGTTTTTATATAGTTTAGAAAAAATTTCTCACTTTCTTTCTTTTTCTTTGGTTAAATTTTTACCTTATCTTTAATTTTAACTTTAACTTTGATCTAGCCTTGAAACTTTCTTTTATTTCTTTTATCTTTTTTCTAATCTTAGATTTTAGTAGATTCAAGGTTATATTTATAGATATAAGGAGTTTTGACTTTGAGGTTGAATTTAGGATTTTATCAAGAATAAATAGTAGATTTGGATGTCAATAGTTGGCTACCATTAATAGTGCTGACTTGGAGGATTAGATTTGGGATTTTTATAACTTTAAACTATTAATTGTTGACTTGGACTTTAAA